>VXBU01032193.1:406771-459570 GCA_013400315.1 Bombycilla garrulus | reverse complement strand
TGGCCGCGTCCCGGAGGCGGAAGCGGGACGGCGCCTGTGGCGGAAGTGAGCCGCCGGGGCGGCGTGTGCTCGGCGATGGCATCGCAGTAGTGGCGACGGCAGCGGCAGCGGCAGCAGCGGTTTCCCTCCTTCCCCTCCCCTTTTCCGCCGTCGGACCGGGCGNCGGGGAGCGGGGTGAGCCCGTGGGGATCGCCTGTCCTGAGAGCGCTGGGAGTCCGGGCACCGGGGATATGGGCAGGGGTCTGCAGCGCAGGTCCCGTGCAGAGCAGCTGAGGGAGCTGGGGGTGTTCGGGCTGGAGAAAAGGGGGCTCGGGGGCACTTATCGCTCTCTACGACTGCCTAAAAGGAGGGTGCAGCGAAGTGCGGGTCGGCTTCTTCGCCGGGACAGCCAGTGACAGGATAAGAGGACATAGCCTCAAGCTGTGCCAAGAGAGGTTTGGGTTGGACATTAGGAAGATTTTTTTCACAGAAAGGATGATTGGACTGTGGACTCGGTCGCCCAGGGAGGTGGTGGAGTCACTGTCCCTTAGGGGCGTTTAAGGACATGGCACTCAGTGCCATGGTGTGGTTCACAGTGTGGTGTTCGGTCAAAGGTTGGAGTCGATGATCNTGGGGAAGGGGCGGCGGGAGCGGCGGCGGGAGCCGGAGGCACCGCGGGGAGCGGGGTGAGCCCGTGGGGATCGCCTGTCCTGAGAGCGCTGGGAGTCCGGGCACCGGGGATATGGGCAGGGGTCTGCAGCGCAGGTCCCGTGCAGAGCAGCTGAGGGAGCTGGGGGTGTTCGGGCTGGAGAAAAGGGGGCTCGGGGGCACTTATCGCTCTCTACGACTGCCTAAAAGGAGGGTGCAGCGAAGTGCGGGTCGGCTTCTTCGCCGGGACAGCCAGTGACAGGATAAGAGGACATAGCCTCAAGCTGTGCCAAGAGAGGTTTGGGTTGGACATTAGGAAGATTTTTTTCACAGAAAGGATGATTGGACTGTGGACTCGGTCGCCCAGGGAGGTGGTGGAGTCACTGTCCCTTAGGGGCGTTTAAGGACATGGCACTCAGTGCCATGGTGTGGTTCACAGTGTGGTGTTCGGTCAAAGGTTGGAGTCGATGATCGCAAAGGTCTTTTCCAACCTAATTGATTCTCACATTCTGCCTCTGGGCGGTTCACCTGATGCCCCACCTCACGTTCATTCTGTCAGGGTAGTTTATACCCTACCCATCCCAGTGGAAGCAACGCACTATCTTACATTGACTTTCAGTGTTGAAAGTATTTTCTGCAAAAACTGTAAATGGCAAGTTGTGAGTGGTTACTTTTTCCCTAAATGGCAAGGGATGAAAGTTCACTTCTTTAACAAAAAAGGGACAGAATGTGTGGATTTAACCCTCCAGCTTTGAAGTGCTCACAGGTTCCACCTGCTGAGGTGTTTCTTGTAAAGGAACAGATGCAGGACGCTGTCAATTGGAGGGATTTTTCCGAGAATGTTGTTTTCCTGGAGAGCATCTTGTATAGGCAGCAGTAGCATAGTGTGCTGTTTTCCAGCTCTTGCACATAGAACTTACTAATCAGATTCTTTTCACTTCGAAGCAAGGTAGTCTACAACACAACTATTCACACAAACTAAATCAACACAAACTGTTTTGTATACATGAAAAACGTTCTGGGTAATAAGGAAACTTGTGGAAAGCAAACATGTTGATAAAATATCCTTTCTTAAGAAATAACTTTGGTTTTGTTTATCTTTTTTTTTTTTTTTTTCCCAGATGTAAGCATCTCTGTGTCATCTTTACAAAGCAAAGAGAATGTTTCTTTACTGGCAAATAGGAGGCTTTATTTTGACACTCACGCGCTGGTATGCCTCTTGGAAGAAAATGGTAATTTGTTTGAAACGAGTAGCTATTTTTAATGGCTTTTATGAGTGGTTCTCTCATTTACAAAGTTCACTACTTTTCCTTAGCACGCAGTGTTACACCTTGATTTTTATGGATTTCATGGGGGCTTATCTATATACTAGGTAGGCATATTTAGGGTTTTCTTCAGCTTCAAAAAGGAAACAATGAGCTTACATAACTTTTCCTGAAATTATTTTTACCCTATCGGTAGTTAAAACTGCTAAGAAAAAATGAAATTTTAAGAAAAAAAGAGAGCAAAAAACCCGAGTTTTCAAGGCAGTGGTTTAAAATGTTTAAAATTGAATTCCTTCTTATATTTCACCTTGAGTATGCACCAATGTGTTACAATTGGATGGAATATGGACTACTTTGTACACTGCAGCTTTTAGGATAGGGCTTAGAATACTCTATAAAATAGTATTATGCTAAAATATAGTTAAGGGAGTAGATTATTTTGCATTATTTTGGATTTAGTGCTGAGGAGGGAGAGGTCACTACAGCTGAGGTGACTTGTGACAGCTCTCCGTTGCTAAAATGGAGAGGTCCTAATCCCCTTCTCCTGCCAGGTAGTTTCTTCTTTTTCCATGTGCCAGGAACTTCTCAGGAAACTCTCCAGCTCTTTTTCTTGGTTGGTATTCTGAGACACTAGTTAATGAGCTGGTGAATCAGTTGAGTGAGCACAGGTCAGAGTGTCAGGAGGAGGGATAAGGGGAGAGGGAGTCTTTTAGTGGTTGTAAACTTTCATATCAGCTCAGCTGCTGAAAGTGACTTGCTCTCAGCTGTGCTTGCTGATGCTGAACTGCTGGTTAGTCTAAAATAATCACGCTTTTGCAGATGTTTCTTTTCATAATGATTAACTCTTGTTTGTGACATTTTTACTCCTACATTTTGAGAGTGGAAAAGATGAAGGTGTTTTTAGGGACAAAGCTTTACTATAGCTTCCAATATACTCAGTTCAAAAAGTTTCTAATAGGCACTCAGAGGCTGGTAGACCTAAAGTCAGGACAGTTGGCTTTGTTTTTAATTGTTGATTTTTGTCCATCTTCAGTGGCACTGAAGTTTTATGGTATAATGAAGTATCTGCTTTTCAGAGTCAGAATTCTTGATTGCTCATGGCAGTAATCACATGTGAGAGGTGACATTCCACAATAACTCTGGAAAACTCCCTGTTTATCCTGCTGATAGTGTAATAGTGCTGTACTATGGAAGCAATCATCCTATGTCCCAGACATAGTTTTGGGGTGGGGAAACTTGCAGGTACTGACTGTGTTCTTTTGTTAGTGCTGGATCAAAAGATCCGTGTTTTATTATCTTTCATAGCTGATATCTGTTGTAATTTGGTGCTGAGTATCAGCAAGTGGCATTTCTGTAAACTGTCCAGATTTGGATCTCTCTCTGAATGTCACTTTTTGTTTCGCTTAGGGTTCACTACTCAGCAGTCGGAAGTCATTGTATCTGCATTAGTGAAAATCATGAACACCAACCTGGATATGATTTACAAGGACATGGTCACCAAAGTACAGCAGGTTAGACCACAGGCAATGGTGGGGTTAAAGTAAATTAAAGCTTTGTATGCCTGCTAATGAAATATGTGTTGCTGCTTATTACATTTAGGCAGTGCATTTTAAAAGTTTGAAGAGCTAACATTCCTCTGTACCTATTGACTGCTTCACTTTGTCTTGAGTTTACATGATAGTTACCAAAATGTTGTGGTGGACCTTGAGATTTTAGTACAGTGGGTTGGTGTGCAAACCACAAGTAATTTTTTAGTTTCAACCTTACGGTAACATCACACAGAGTTACTGAGAAGGCTTAGACAGGCATAAGAGGTATTCAGTGCATGGATTTGGATTTCTACATGTATTCTTTTGTAGATTAGTAACAAGGAAGTACAGATCCCCACAGTTATTTACCACCCTGTGTTATGTGGTATCTTTTAATTTATCTCTGTGTCTCATGGTGACATTTACGTTGTATTAGAATCGAGCTGAATTACAACTCCTGGGGCTGCTCTGTGAGCCTGGAGTTCACAGCCCCAGGTCACCTTCAGAGCACAGCTGTAACTGGTTTCATAGTAGCCAGGCTGCTGTCTTGAGACAGGAGAAAACAGCAGCTGCTGTCTCCATACTGTAACAGTCTTGGCAGAAGGGTGTCTTAATAAAAAGTTTTGTGGCATTTTCCATCTAGGGAGGTTTCAAGCCAATCTTCCTAGCTTTTAGATTGTAGGCAAACCTACAATTCTCCTCTTGTGCTGAATTTGTTCCACGGCCACTCAGGGAACACCATGTTAATGGGTCCTTTTCTCCCATGGTTACTTGTATTTTACAACAAGCAGTCTCAGCCTCCTTCTGTGCTTAGTTGTTTTTTGAATGAAAGTTGTTTTGTGTTGAATTTAATGTTGGTAGTGCTGGTAGATGTTTTCTGAGACTGTTAGATTTGACCTTCAAGTGACTTTCTGTCATTAAGATGCAACATGTAGGTTTGTATGGCAGCTCAGAGAGTGTCTGTGCCATCAACACTGGGTAAATTTGTACTTCCTTACAGTCTTTGATTGCACAAGGGCTTTTGCAGAAAGAGAGCCAAGAATTGTAAGAAAGATTTAGAATGTTGTGGATAAGCTATTATCAAAGTAATACCTTGGGTAGATAAAACCTTAGGGAAAAACAGATTTACATGTGTGTATATGTATAGGCATGAAGAAGAGAAAGAATACGAAGGATTCTGTTCTCTATTTCCTGAGTCTACTGAGCAGAAGAGAAAAGAACAGCAATCTGGAGACACTGAGGAGTAAGAAAAGAGGTGTCCATGCAGTTCACTTTCTGTAGGCTTTTTGTAATATGTCCAGAACACTGACCCATTTTTTTTCAGTCTTGTGGTCAGGTAGCCTGGAGACGCATCTTTAGATGCTACTTAGAAATAAAATGCTGCAAGGTAGAAATGCATTTTGTGACAAAATTGAAGTTGGAGTGGTGTGTCAGATTTGTAGGGGTTTTAGTCCAGAAGCAAAAGCAAGGGACTACTCTTTAGAGGAAGATCTTGAGTAGAGAAGGCAGTTCCTATTTGCACATGTGGGTAGTGTGGGATCTAGAACAATGTCCACAGACTTTTCCTTCCTTGAAAGTTGCAGAGAGTTCTTGTTTGTCTTCTGTCAGTTCTGTGTAATGGACTGAGAAGACTAATTCAAAGCATCAGTTTGTGATTCCGAGCAGTGAGGCAGAGACTTCCTTGCAGGGAGAGGCAAAAAAGGAGGTAATTACAGAAGAGTATGGTTGCACTGAGGAATTTTGGTCTGAAGGCCAGCTTTCCTCATTTGGCTCAAAGACAGCTCTCCCTAATGCCTTCGCTAGCTTAAGAATTTGATGACTTGGAAGCAAATGTTTCCTAGGCTAATAAGTGAATTCTTCTGATCTCTGTTAGCACTGCCAATTTTGTCAGACATTAACAACATTTGAGCCTAACTTAATTATTTTGTTGTTGTTACTCTATCTTGCTTTCTGAAACTTGGAGAATCAGCCTGAAACTGCTGAATTAAAAATTTCAGAGTACCAAAATAGTCTTTCATATTTGTAGGCACAGATGAGGAAAAGCATTATAGTTGCAATATGGATATGTTCTGAGGTTCTTCTTCCTTCTTTTAAAGGAAATTGCACTTCAGCAAGTAATGTCCCATATTGCTGGTGTGAAAAAGGACATGATTATTTTGGAAAAAAGTGAATTTTCAGCACTTCGTTCAGAGAATGAGGTAAAAATTACTGTCTTGGAAAGTGCTACTCTAGAACTTGCTCTTTTTAATTTTTTTTTTTTTTAATGATGTAGAAAAGTATCTTATACCCAAGGAGATGATTTGGGCGGGGATGGTTTGGCACCTTCATTAATGACCTTGTTGATGGAGCAGAGGGAGGGAACTTTCAGCAAGTCTGCAGATGATCCAGAGCAGCTGCTGATACACCAGGCAGTTGTGCTGCCGTTCATGGGGACATCAACAAGCTGGGAAAATGGCATGACAGGAGTCACAAGAAGTTGAATAAATGGAAATGCCCAATCATGGCCCTGGGGAATATCCTCAGGCACCAGGACAGGCTGAAGGTGACCAAATGGAAAGCAGCTTGGCAGGGAAGAGCTGGTGGACACCAGGTAGACTGCTAGCCAGTGAAGAGCCCTTATGGCAAAGGCAGCCAGTGGCCTCCTGGGCTATGGTAGGATGGCTGCCAGTGGGACACTGCTGATTTCTGCCTTGTGCTGCTGTCTGGAAGGGCACACTACTGAGTAAACATGCATGTGTATTCATCTGTACACATACTGAGGACATAGAATTGGTTTGCCTGCCTTTTCATGTTACGGATTATAGTTAGCAATCATGCAAATACAGTAGATTTCTAGATTGTGTGGTTTTATATGCAGTACTAAAGTCTAAAATTTTTTTTTCATACTCTCACAGAAAATAAAACTTGAACTCCAGCAGATAAAGAAGCAAGTCATGGTAAGATACCATAGCAATGTAACTAAAAATTAACACCTGTCTAATTAGCTGGAAAAATAAGAAGTGTTACTTTCAGAATTTTATTTTCTAAGCTGTGTTTAATTGTTATTATACATGTGATACTGAAATTGCTGTTGATGGATGTGGGCTGCAGCAATGGCACTTTCATGCATACCTCATTTATGGGCATAGGAAACTGTGATTAGTAAAAAATATAACTGAAGATATTTTTATGTCCTTAATTCAGATTCAGAAAGTAGCTGCCATGTTATGGCTAAGGCTGAGTGAAGTTCTGCATTTAGGGCTGCCTGTACATTAAAGATGCAGCGTACATTTAAAACTACAGTACTTACTAATTGTGGGGATTGATTGTTTGGTTTGGTGGCTTTTTTTGTTTCTTTTTTCTCTGAAGACTTACCTGTTACCTGTCCAGAATTTAAAACAGTCTTTAAATGGCTTTTTAAGGCCACCAAGTTTGTTTGGGAGCAAATGACCATTGCAATGAAACAGACTTTGTGTAGAAAGCTTACTCTGTTTTAAAATACATTTGGCATCTAATTTTTGAATTAAAACTTTATGGTTTTAGTTGCATGTAAATGAGTTTGTGTTATCCATTAGTAGAGCATCAAGGATCTGAGTCATCTTTTCTTAAAAGGTAGATGTCTTTATATTTTACTTTTAACTGTAAATTTAGTTCTCACAAGGGCACATTGTTATATGCTTGCTCATACAAAAAGGCACAATGTAAAACTTTAAGGAATTTTTCTATTTTTTAATTTTTTTTAATTGTAATGTATTCTGTTGAAATGACAACTAATGATAAATCAATTAAAGTTCAAAATTCAAACACAGAAATTGAGTCTAATTATTGTTAATGCTAACCTAAAGAGTTGGCATTGGCCTACTTGAGGAATACTTATTTGATTCTAGCAGTAGAATATCCCAGAACATCAGCAGTCTTTTGCTTCTCCCACATATTCATCTGATCAGCAGTTTGCCACATGACAAACTATCAGCTGGCTGGAATTCCTGCCAGGAGGTTGCATTAAAATGGCAGCTTTCACCAGGGAAAGCAGGACTTGGCTGTTGATTAAGTCAAATGCAATTGTATAACTTTAAGATAGTTTTAAAAAGTTAGATATTTAAAAATGCCGTAAATGTTTCCTGACTTTTAAAATGTCTGTAGCTTTTTCTGAAAACCCTAGATACAGTCTTTAGGAACAAATTTTCTTTTACATTGGAAGGTGAGAAACTTCTTTGTATGTTATTTTGAGCGTCAAGATTGCTTCAAGGAAGAAATCAGAACTTACAGGTGTGGCCAGACATGGGTTGCTAGATATCAGAGAGAGATACAGGCTATATTAAACAGTCTCTGCATTTATAGAAGGATGTACTCTGAGTTAAATGCTGTTCTCAGGGTTAAAAGTAATTTTTAGTTTTTGATTTTGAGATCCAATTGATACTATAGAACATCATACTTCCCAGGTGAAAAATATAAATACTTAATACTTTTGAAAATTATTTACATTAATTGGAGAGAAGTTCATATTCATGAGATATGTAAATAAATATACAATGTATTTGTCTTAATTCTTTCTGCTTATGATAAAACAGAAAAATCTTGCTTGCTGCTTTATCGATTTTTCCCATTAGGATGAAATTACCAAAGTTCATGCAGATAACAAGTTAAACCTAAACCTGGAGAAGAGTAGAGTAAAAGAACTGGTAAGTTCTGGTTATTTTAGAAACATCTCAGCACTGGGTAATCTCCAAATTTGGGTAAGAGCATCTTACCCAGAGAGCGTTTTTGTATTAACCTATAGAATCACTCAGCTTCAAGATGATGTTAATCCAAGTTACTCATCCTTACGGTGGTATATGCAAGATGCCATGTTTGGATCTGTATGTCTTACCTGTTTTGATCTTGTTTTAATATCAGGATGA
This sequence comes from Bombycilla garrulus, assembly GCA_013400315.1. Taxonomy (NCBI): domain Eukaryota; kingdom Metazoa; phylum Chordata; class Aves; order Passeriformes; family Bombycillidae; genus Bombycilla; species Bombycilla garrulus. The sequence continues at coordinate 451,269 of VXBU01032193.1, read as the reverse complement.
ACACATTGCACTTAAATATATTAGATATTTAATCTAATATGCTGACTAGATGCCTAGAGGGTTTCTTATTTTATATCTCTTTCTCTGTTTACACACAGAATCTTGTTCACACATTTTGTTGAATCATCATTGATGATGTTTCATTTTCCTGTATCTAGTTTGTCAGAAAATACTTATAGTGGAACTAGTCGTAAATTTCGGGGTTTTTTTTAATTGTAAGTTATCCTGGCTCATATTGGTTTTGAGCTTTGAAATACCTGGTAGAGCTGAATTGATGTAATCTTAAATTAGGATAATGTAGATGTAAAATTAGAAGATTAATGAGTTTTTGCATTATGTATAGCACTCTAGAATTCTGTCCTCAGATTTTTTTTTCAGTAGCTTTTAGGATCTCAATGAAACGGCATCTTCTAAATGGAAGGATCTTTTAATGACTTTTTCTAAGTTATTATTTCTTTCTCAGTCCTTTTTCCCAGGTGTGTCATAAAGATGTAATACTTATCTTCAATGCAGGCAATGAGAACTGTTCAAGCAGATATCATTTATCTTCTGTGCGCATCCTTAAAAGTTTTTCACAGGGGTTAGTTTAGGTAACAGCAGTGTTGGTGACTCAGTATAATGACTAACAGTCTGTTAGCCCATGGTAAATGACTGAATAAAGTACAATTTGAGGAGGTAGACTTCTTGTTTAAAGGTTAATACTTCATGCTGATGTTTTAGAAAACATCATGTGAAATGTAGTCATTGTGTACATGATATGCTTTGCAATAATTTGAGCTTACAAAACTGATATGAAACCACTGCAGCAGTGATAAATTAGGCAGCAATGTTTTCTTGTATACTAATATAGAATCATGGAATCTGGACTTCAGTCTTTTGTGTAGAACACAACTTTATTTTGCCTCCCAGGAAAGGCAAACCGTGCATGTCAACTTTCTCTTTAAAAAGTTGACCAACTTTGTTGTGCAACTATAATGTCATGGTTTCTATGGAAACTGCTCTTTTTTTTTTCCTCCCCCCACCCCACCACTTAATTGCCAGCTCTGCAATGCATGAACAGAAGAGGAAAAAGGCAGCTGAATGGGGAGCAGGTTGTAGCACATATGCTGAGTTGGGGGAAAGATGTAATCCAGCATTTTCTATAGTAGGCACAGCATCATTGTTACATTTACTTCAATTGTAATGTGACTAAGGACTGAATATCCAGCTTTCTGAGAAAAAAAACTAAGGATAATTGAAGGTTACTGTGCATTCTTACTAAGTTACTTTTCAGAACAGAAATGTCCAAAGTTTTCATTGTTCTGACTCAAAGTAATAAGTAAAGTGTTCTTACTCTTCAATTTTACGTGGAATAAGTGCTGAAAGAGCATTTCTTAATTTGCTTACACTGATGTTGGCAGTCTTTAATGTTTTAAATTCTAAGTGCTTTATCTTTTATTTTTTACAGTTTATTATTTTATACTCTCTTCTACTTTATTTCTCAGAGAATCCTACATTGCTTAGTACACATCTTTATGTTGTGATTTACGTCTTCAGTGTACAGATGAGATTTAAAAACTTGAAGTACAGTACAAAAACTTGTATATATTCATATGTCTGCATCACAGTGCCTCTAAGCTTGCTGTTAAAATCCTCAAGATGTATCTGACAAAACTGAATTTTTCCTGCACTGTGAAAAATGTGGACTTATGGGGAAATCTCCCTGTTGAATTTCAGAGCAAGAGGTTTAGCCCTGTCCTTCCTTCTTTTTTTTATGCACTACATTTATGTTGTTACAGATGTGATGATAGCTTGCAGTAAAAGGCCAGTTTCACTCTCTTAAACTTGAGTCTGACCTAGAGAATTCTAAACACAACACAAAACTTTAAGAAATATCGAGAAAGAAGCTTGTAGAATATAAATAATTCAGAAGATGTGTATTTTGTTAACTGCATCTATTTAAAGTAAAACAGATGAAGTATTTCAATCCATAAAATTATTTCAGTTCTCATGGTTCTTTTGATAGTTATCAATTCCTCAATGTGAGGTCCAATTCTTGCATTTCTGCCGAAACAGAATTTTTATTAGATTATTTTATAAATATTCTGCCATTTTGACACATTCAATAATGGAGATTTATATAAAATTTAATTTTTTATCCCTGTCTTCATTTTGCAGAATCTAGTGACTCCATTAATTGTAGACATGGTGTTATTTGTCTTTATGTAATTTTCTACAATCGTAGCAGCCTGCTGTCTTTTTAACTTCAGCTTGAGATCAGTCAAAACTCCAAACAGAGCTCTAGATCTTTAAGAAATGTTTTTCAGTGCTGAGGTATTTAAGTAGATTAATCTGATTTTAGTGTTAAATAAGCTTCCAGAGTGAAGGAAAAATAAGGTGACTTTCCACGTGGGAATGTCAATAGATAAGGTTATTGCTGTTTAACTCAGGATTCTGAGATGGGTACCTGATGACCTTAGTACTCTTCACTGGAGACTGGTGCTTTATCAGTTGTCTATGAATAATTTATTTCTCCAGTAGTGGAGCAGGAGTCATTACAGGTGTCAAGGTAAATCAAGCCTGTTCATAAGTCAGAAGGCAACCTGCTTTAAAGGTATGCCTCCTTATTTTGGATTTAACTTTTCCTTGCACCCAATTAGCCATAACTTAAAAATAAGCCACAATTTCTGATGATCCACAAACAAAAGAATCATCTTCACATGCAATACAAATTCTGTTTTTAACAAATATGCCGTGAAATGACAGAGGTCTGAACAATTCAAATTGTGAGTGCATACAGTGCTGGCTAAACATTTCGTTGAGTTTGATGTGATTTAAAAGTGTTCTCCCCTTTCTGAAGGCAGCAAATGGCTCAGTCTTAGTTGTGCTTGTATGCTCAATGGATTAGTCAGGTGTTACAGAGTTACTGTTTAGAGTCATAGGTCCTTGCTTTTCAGAAATACAGATCTGCCAGCCTCTCTTCCAGCTGCTTACTAATATGTACAGTTTTTGTAGAAGATAAGTGTCTGAAGAACTTGTTGCACTTAACTTTTCTGAAGTGTGCTTTTTGAAAGGACAGCTGGTACCCTACAGTGCTGTCTCCCAAACGCTGTCAGACAGTAATCTTGTCCAGATGATGTGTTATACATAATTTGGAAACAAAGAAACATGCTTTTAAGTGGGGAAAAAAAAGGCAAAAAAGTTTAAGGACAGTATCATGTTAAACTTTTTTTTTCCCTTCTAGTATTCACTTAATGAAAGAAAACTACTTGAAATGAGGACAGAAATAGTGGAATTGGTAAGAACTTAGTAATTGACTGTTACACAGCTAATCTTTTTGTACTTATGTTATCGACCTTGTATCCTTTTTGAACTTGGGGTTGTCCTTATGCACTTTAACTTAAATGTCCACAGAATAAAAAGGTTTTCATATCTATTATTAGACCCTCCATGTGTATATATGAGCTGTTCAGTAGTCACTTTGTTTTGAAACCTCATGCACATAGTAGATGAAATTCCATTCCTAATGTGAAATTAATTCTTTCCCCCATGTTTAAAGAGAAACACATTGCTAGACTGATTGGCATTCGTTTTTACCAAGAACTACTACTTTGTGTTTCCTTTCTGTAGTTTAGGGAATTATCCCTAGGTAGTCATCTAGCAGTGAATCATTAACTGATTCACAATGTTTCAGTAGTGTTGATTTGAAACTATCAGCAACTCAGCAGCTGTTGTTCTTAGTTTACAAGTTGTATTTTTCGGTCTCTTCTGAGTAATAATTCTATCCCATATTTTTTAGTGGAAGTCCTGTCTTCTGTCATAATCAAATTCTGAATTTGTAGCTGATTTTGTGGTAAAACTCTTTGCAAGACAAAGACATGCTTTTTTATAACACAAGACTAATTCTCAGTTTTTCTAAAGTTCCATAAATCTCTCTTCTCCAGTATGATTTTGTCACGAGAGGCTCTTAGGCTTCTCAATAGCTCTTAGAGTTGAGCTGTGACTTTAGTCATTAGGCTGAATGACAGATTGTAGTTAATGTTTATGCTATTAGATTGAGATAAGAAGGCATCCCGTTCTGCCAGTTTCTAAGTTACTTGTTAAGGAGCATGTAATCACATAAATTTCCTGGGTTCATCAAATTATTCAGTTCCTTGGATATAATCAGCTAAGAAGGCATTTGTTCTCTTTGAATGAGGTCTGTGTTAGCTCGGTTGGTTAGAGCATGATGCTGATAATGCATCCTACACAGATGGAGTCACAGGCCATTCACTGCAGAGTTGGACTTACAACCCTTGTAGATCACTTCCAACTGAGAATAATCTGTAACTTCTGTAAGAATGCAAATTAACGTGCATTTAAGGAGGAAGCAAAAATGCATCTTGAAGGGATGAGTTAAATTTCTAAATAAACAAGGAAGTGTTCAAATTGCATCATTTTGTTGCTTTGCTTTTTAGCATGCACAACAGGACCGAGCTCTGACCCAAACAGACAGAAAAATAGACACAGAAGTTGCAGATCTGAAAACAATGCTTGAATCGCACAAACTTGATAATATTAAGTACTTAGCAGGTAAGGAGTCTGGTGGTTATCTGTGATGGTGAAACTGCCAAACATTGGTAAATGTTTGGCAAACTCTGAATTGGCTGTATTTATAAAGGCCCTGATTAAAAAAAAAACAACAAACAAAAAAAAAAAAACCCTTGAAATACTCTTAGGCAGCCTTATTTCTATACTTAACCCAGAAGAAGTTTGCCATGGTTCACAGTTTTATTTTGCATGGGCTTTTTTCAGGTCTTTGTCCTTCTTTATACTGTTAATAATATGTGTGAAAAATTTAAAAGACTGCCTGTTAGTATGGATCAAAAAGTTCTTCTGTGCCTGACTTAATTACAGTAATCAGCCTGCTGCATGCGGTACTAGGATTTCTTCATCCATCTGATGTAGGTCTATGTGCAGAAAGGAACATTTCAGTTTTTCTGACTGTTCAAGGCCACATATTCCTTAAATTTCCACATTTACACAAGTGCTTGGAGAAAATACTATATATGTGTGCCGACATTATTGCCCAAGGTAACTTTAACATTTTGACATTTTACTACTGAGTTTGCAGTACTATTAAATGAGGTTTGCAGTAGAAAATTATTCTGATTTAGATTTTCTGATTATTTTTTCACAGTGGGTTTTGTCAAAAATACAATCACATAAGTCTAATAGTACTGTATTTCAGACATGTCCTTTAGAGAGAACCAATAAAATGGAAAATAAAAGGTGCTTTAGTAAAATGAGGAAATTTTTTTCCCTACCATTTCTACCCAAAAACAAGTTAAACTCTACATGGAAGAAAAAATAATTTAAAATAATTTGCTTTGTTTTTAAAGTGCTCCTGTTGCAAACAAAGGCAAAAATATTTTGTGTGTATGTCTTGAAATAAAAATTTTATTTCATTTAAGTAGAAATTTTAAAAATGTAAAACTAATAAGCCTTGTTAAAAATGGCTTCCATTAATTTGTTTCCTAAATATTTGGTAGTGTTTTATTAATCCCATTATTTCCTTGTTTTACATCTGTAACTTGCTATATTGATCTTTTTAGAATGGTAAGCAAGTAAGGTTTTCTTTCAGCCTTTTGATAGTTTTCTAGCATTTTTTTTAACTCTCCTTTCTTATTTGTCATTTTTATACTCTTCCTAAGTTGAAATGTTCTGTTGTAAATGAAAACTTTATCTGTCCCATGGCGGGGGGGAAAGTCATTGAACTTCTAGTATTGTAGTAAGATGTGTACATAGCTTTTTGAAGATATGTTTTGAGAGCTATTGATTTAATGTTATTTAATGTCAATATTAATGCCATTTTCCTCCCCATCTTTATTTTCTTTCAGGTTCAGTATTTACATGCCTTACTGTAGCTCTGGGATTCTATCGTTTATGGATATAATGAAAGATGAATTTAAAGGGACTTCTTTACTTGAGTTTCTGAAAAAAAGAAGTTTTTAATCTTTACCTGGATTTTAACCAAATCTTGACTGTTTTATTTATTATTTTATGAAGCAGACTGTGTTGAGAATGTAACCAAAGACGTGCCTAAAAACAAAGCGTGCACATACCTTGCATACATTGACCCTCACCTCTGACGGAAGCACTTCTGCCACTGCCCTCTGTTCTGGGCTGCAGGGCACCTGCTGCTGCCAAGCAACCTGTATAGGCAAGGACTGGCATTCCTGCCAGCAGAGTGGGCCTGCATGCCGTAGAGAAAACCAGTGGAATTATGTTCCACCGCCTGCTTAGACACGTTGGCCAGACTCAGTTGCATGTATTGGACTGAAGTATTTATTATTAGTGTAAAACTGAAGCTACGTGTTCTGTGGCTTGGAGGCACTCTTGTATAACTGATGTTTGTGCTAACTGAATCATGCTTACTTCCCTCCCTCTAACACTTGTTTGTAGAGTTACCATGATCAAATATTTGTTTGGCTATTTTTGTAACATAGCTATCAGCATATTTTCCAGATGGCTGCCCAATCAGTTGTGTTCATGAGAGTCCTGTGTAAAGATAGCAGTGTTTGCTGCTAGTTTTCTTTGTAAGGTATTTGTGGAGATTTTTGTGACTAATCACGTAAGTATCTGATACTCATTCCATATGCTAATTGCTTACCTTACCACTGTAACTGGAAGTTGGAAATGCAGTAACATACACTGGTTGTGTTAATTTGTAGTTAGGTGATACAAAGTGTCTCAGGTGCTGTCTTCTTGACGAAAGGGAATTGGTGCCTTTAGAAAGGAAAGAGATTTTTAAATGGTGGTTATGAAGCAGGCTCTTAGGCAAGAGAACTGCAGTACCAACAGTCTTCTGGATGTTTTATTGTCTCATTTCTTAAAAAATCATGTTGATTCTTCAAATGTGGAATTCTGATAGTGATTACAATAATTGAAGTAGCAGTGGACACCTGTAAAGACATTAAACCCACATGAATCAGGAAGTGCCGCTGAAAGCAGTGAAGAAAGGTGTCCAGTGTATCCAAGTATCTGTCATTCTTCCACTGATGAAATTATTGTTTTAGTATCAGAGCTGCCATCTGTATTCCTTCACTTAAGGGAAATTTCCCTTTCCTGCTTGCTCTTAGGAGGGGAGCTCAATTTATGCACTGGTGATAAATGCTGTTAGAGCACAATAATGGCTTTGCTTAATGAAAGTAAAGCTTTTTGGCTACTTTTTGCCTGTACTGTAGTAACCATTTAACATTTTTGTGGTTGGAAGTGCCAACTTTGATCATGTGCCAGTTCAGAGGAAGAGATGGATGCCTGTAACAATACTATGCTGACCTGAAATAAAGAATTTTGAATATTTCATAGAATATGATGTGTTTTCATTATAAAACTAACTTTTTTATTTTAAAGTGGTCTCTTTGGATGAAGGTAAGTCACTGCTCATAGCAAGTCTTGTAAACTAAGACTTTGCAAAGTCAACAGCCCTCCCAAGACACTGGAGAGAAATAATGTAAGGAAAACTATTATTGTAGATTAACTTAACAGCACCTCTAAATTAATGAATTTATACTCAAGAGCTTCACTTTTTTGTTTTAAAAAAAATTTTATACTAAGTTAGGGGATTTGACACCTTCTTAAATTAGACAAGCAATAATTCAGTTTTTAGAATGACTTTGCTGTTGGTCTTATCTTCCCAAGGCAGATGGTTCTATATATGTGCATGGAATCAGTACATGTTGGCCTACAGGCTTGTGCATCTGACAAATAGTTGCTAAAATAAGTATTTAAGATTAATTTTAAACATAGGGTCTATCCTGCTAAAAACAGATACTGTGCAAATAAATTTCTATTTAGGGCAGGTGAAGGAGGAAGTGAAAGATTATAGAGCACCAGCATATTGGAATTACCAAAGTGTCAGCAAACCAGCACTGCTTGGTGAATGTTTAAGCAAAGAATAAAGTCAATGTGTCATTCAGGAAAAATACACTATACATAGAACATAATTATATCTCCTAGTCCATAAAGCCTTCAAGTGTTGTGTAAGAGCTTGTTACTCCCAGTCTGTGTGCACAGACACACAATCTTCTGTCATTTGTTCTGTCTTTTTGACACTGTCTCATCATATATACGGCATGTATTTATTGGCTTTCCAAAAATTTAGAAAATCCCTGCATATATTTCCAAACACAAATCTGACAAAGAGATTTAAACTCAAGGAATGAGCATTATGGTGCAGGCAAAAATCTGTTACAGAATCACAGAATGGTTTGGGCTGGAAGAGACCTTAAAGACCCACCTCCCCTGCTATTGACAGGGACACCTTCCAAAAACCTTTAAAAGGTTGCTGGGAGCCCCATCCAACCTGGCCTTGAGCACTGCCAGGGATGGGGCATCCACAGCTTCTCTGGGCAACCTCTACCAGTGCTCACCACCCTCACAGTAAAGAACATTTTACTAATCCCTCATCTAAATTGGCGCTCCTTGTGTTTAAAGCCATCACTCCTTGTCCTGTCACTTCATGCCTTTGTACAAAGTCCCTCTCCAGCTTTCATATATCCCCTCTTCAGGTACTGGAAGGTGATTCAGGGTCTCTCCACAGCCTTCTCTGGGCTGAGCAGCCCCATCTCTCACCCTGTCTTCATAAGAGAGGTGCCTCAGCCTTCTGAGCATCTTCCTGGCCTCTGGACTTGCTTGAGCAGACCCATGTCCATCTTATTTTGGGACACTAGAGGTGGATGCAGCACTCCAGATTTGTTCTCAGCAGAGCAGCAATCACTTCCCTCGCCCTGCTGGCCAGGCTGCTTTTGCTACAGCCAAGATACAGTTGGCTTTCTGGGCTGCAAATGCACATCTCTTGAATGTTGAGAGTCAAATGGTCACTAAAGTCTTAATAAGAGCTCTAAGTTGGTAGTTCTCCAAATTTGTTTCTCTAAGACTCAGTATCATGCTGTATGCTGTCTCTAATTGGAATCAGGAGCAATTCTAAATGTACAGAGATACTTTTCTGCTTTGATTTTTAATTTGCAGAGCTCTGTCAGAAGATGCAAATGAAAAATAAATGAGATTGTTTTACCGTAGAACCACTTCAGCTATGAAAACCTGCAGCACTCGCTAGTGATTCAGAAATCACAGTATTTGCAGTTGGAAGGGACCCACAAGGATCATCAAGTCCAGCTCTTAGGTGAATGGGGATCAAACACACAACCTTGGCATTATTAGCACCATGCTTTTACCAACTGACCTAATCTTTTGTATCTGTTAATTTCCTGGCTAGCATAAAAAGAAAAAAAAATATAATAAAAAAATCCAGATATGTTAGATCTCTCATGCTCTCTCTTTAAGTCAATTTTCAAGATGAAGCTGAGTTCCAGCCCTAATTTGCTTTCAAGAAAAGTCCATTTCTGTTGTGAGGATTTAAGAGTAAGGGTCTATCTATACTAACACTATTTGTGAGTTTTTCCTGTAAATTTCCCCATTTACATAGCAAAGTCAGAATGTTCTTTAAGAAATTTTTTTCCTGGAGAAGGAAATTGAGAATCATTCAATTTGCTGGAAAGCCTACATCTTTGTGTTTTGCAGAACAAATTGAGATCCAGAGTTCTTACAAAACTGTGTTTACTTGTGATATGTTACTGGGAGTATCCCGAGTTTGTCTATTTTGCTTTCCTTCTTGTTTTCGGTAAAAATCAGCAAGGGAGCAGTCTCCCTTTCACTGGTATGCATTAGACAAATTGTTTGCTTCAAATATTTTATTACTATTAAATCCCATGCAGTCTAGCCCCTTCTTTATTGGAAGTGTTGCTTGCATCATTCATTTCCCAGAATGTTGTAGAGTTGTACTTAAAACCACAAGTTGACAAATGGAAAGATATTTTTAATGTAGATACGAAATCTGCTTCAATTTTACTAACAAATGTTTTGGTTTACTAGAATAACACTTCTCGTAGTTGTGAATGTTCACTTAAATGACCTTTCCAAAAATGGTGAAATCCTAGCTCCAAGCAGCTATTAACAGTATCTTCAAGATGTATTGAGTCATACTGCTTTAATGGACTTTCTTACTTTTGCTACATCTTGTTACATCTGCAGACCTTGAACAGGAAAACTAGTGAAGTTTTTAATGTAGTTTGGGGTTTTGGGGTTTTTTTTAATCAGCAAAGTTAAGTAAATTCCTGTAACTAGTTCTCTTGAACTACTGCAAGATGAGAACAAGACTTAGTTTTGTATCTCCCCATTGAATTTTCAGGAATAAAGTAAACTACCTTAATTATTAATTCTAAAAATTATCAAAACTCTGCAAGGCAATTATATATTTAAATAGATAAATTATATATATATATAATTTATAATATATTTCTATTATAATATAATTATATATTTAAATAAAACCTGCTACTTAAAAGTCCCTTTTCAAGGAATAAGTACACAGGAAAATTAATTTTTAATGTTTTAATATTATGGATGTTTGAAAATTATTTGTTTCAAATACTAATGTTTTTAATTGTTTTTCCTTTATTTTTATAGATTTCGAATTTAAAGGGATATTTATTATTGAGGTTTTTGTTGTTGGGCAATGGGATTTTTTAATTTTAGAAGAAAGATTTCTGTATAAGCANCATTCAATTTGCTGGAAAGCCTACATCTTTGTGTTTTGCAGAACAAATTGAGATCCAGAGTTCTTACAAAACTGTGTTTACTTGTGATATGTTACTGGGAGTATCCCGAGTTTGTCTATTTTGCTTTCCTTCTTGTTTTCGGTAAAAATCAGCAAGGGAGCAGTCTCCCTTTCACTGGTATGCATTAGACAAATTGTTTGCTTCAAATATTTTATTACTATTAAATCCCATGCAGTCTAGCCCCTTCTTTATTGGAAGTGTTGCTTGCATCATTCATTTCCCAGAATGTTGTAGAGTTGTACTTAAAACCACAAGTTGACAAATGGAAAGATATTTTTAATGTAGATACGAAATCTGCTTCAATTTTACTAACAAATGTTTTGGTTTACTAGAATAACACTTCTCGTAGTTGTGAATGTTCACTTAAATGACCTTTCCAAAAATGGTGAAATCCTAGCTCCAAGCAGCTATTAACAGTATCTTCAAGATGTATTGAGTCATACTGCTTTAATGGACTTTCTTACTTTTGCTACATCTTGTTACATCTGCAGACCTTGAACAGGAAAACTAGTGAAGTTTTTAATGTAGTTTGGGGTTTTGGGGTTTTTTTTAATCAGCAAAGTTAAGTAAATTCCTGTAACTAGTTCTCTTGAACTACTGCAAGATGAGAACAAGACTTAGTTTTGTATCTCCCCATTGAATTTTCAGGAATAAAGTAAACTACCTTAATTATTAATTCTAAAAATTATCAAAACNTTTTTAATTTTAGAAGAAAGATTTCTGTATAAGCAATACATTTCCTTTAGTCCCTAAATGGAAAGTTCATTTGCAATCAAATATGTGCCTGGAGTTTTAGGGGTCGCTTTAAGCAGAAACAAATGCATACTCCCTTGGAGACAGATGGCCTGCTGTGTCTTTGTTAGAAAAGCTTCCTTTGGCTTAAAACATAATTTTTACCCTATTGCTAAACATTTTAAAGCAGTAGTGTTGATTCTTTATTTTACACTTAACTTCTATGTCAGAGCAGTCACCCCTGATCCTCAACATGCAGTGTTGTAATTACATGAAGATCATAGAGGAAGATAAGCCAGTGTTTGCATAGCGTTCTTTTGAAATCTGCCCATTCCAAGGAAGAAGATTTTGGTTTTCTTGGGAGGGTGCCTAGCTGGTATCAAAAACAAAATACTGGAAAAGAGTAACAAAATATTGCAGCAAATATCAACTTTGGGCCAATGTTTATCCCCGTAGTGAGGCATGTCAGTGTGGTGTAATATTTCAAATACCCAACGTCCGATACGCACCCTGTCAAACTCTTAGAAGTTCATTAGGTTCCCTGTTGTATTCTGAAGTTATATCAGCTTGATTCGAGTCATGAGTAATACTACTTGTGAACAGCCTCTTGTAGCACGAGTAAAAATGTAGTGAGGGAAAAAAAGAAGGGTGGTGTGTTGTTTTGATTGTGGTTTGTTTTTTTTTCCCTGCGGGGAAATGGCACATGTTCTGTGAGAACTTTAAACAGAGCTGTGTGGTACATGAATATAACAGTGGCATATTTATAGCAAGCAACTGAATTTGGTCAAATCCAACTTGTGTACAGGGCTCTAGGGTTTGCATCAGAACTGACAGAGACAGTAACAGTTGCTTTGGTGGGAGTCAGGAAGGGAAGCAGGGCAGGTTTCTCAGCATGAAGTGAAAACTCAGCATTTATACTGCTTACACTTTAATCTCCAGCATGCTTTGGTCTTTCTCTGTAGTCAGGAACCCTGTAGTCCTCTTGTGCAGGACTGTTGGGAATGCATGTTACTTCATGAATAGGCAACTATTAAATGTGTTGCCTTTAATTGTGATTTTGTCCAGAATGTCATTCTCCTCTCTTTACTGAGGATCTATTTTCTTGTGGCAAAGGTAGACTATGCCTTACACACTTAAAAAGTTTTCACAGTGATGCAAGAAATGAATAAATACAAAGGCCACTTCAGAAGCTCCTTTTAAAGGCTACTTACCACAACCAGATCCAGATAGTGGCAGGAGATTTTAAAAATCTTTTATATCGCAGCTTTAAAAGAAGTCAATTCCATTGCCTCATGATTTACATGCAGAGTTCCCTTGTGTTCCTTGACTCCAGCTAAGCCAAGGACCTAACCGCCTCTTGCCTGAGCTACCAAGCTCTTCTCTGAGTATTTGAGTCCAAATAAAGTGACAGGCGTGGGCCTATTTAAAAGAAAAAGAAACACCTGCTGGTGCTCAGAAGAGACTGAGCACGCCTAGTGTGGATCTTGAAGGTGGATTTCACATTTTTGTTCAGTGGGTTTTTGATGTATTTACCTTCTTTCGTGTTACATTGTACCACCACTCAGGACTGGGCTCTGAGAAGTTTTTTAAGGAGCTCAAATTGTATGGAAATTCGGGGGGGAAAGTGCAAAATGGGGCTCACCCTTCCGAAAGTCCATAGGAAAATGATGGCAGAGATGTTAGTATCTTCATTCTCTCTAAAAAGGAACCATCTTTAAAAATAAAATTGAGTTGATTTATATCTTTAATCCTTCTAGCCACCTTCCAGTCTCTGCATTGCAGCATGCTCCTGTATGTGAATTGTTTCATTTTTAATAATCTGGTTTGGGCATGCCCAAACTACAGCTCTCGAAAAAAGCCGTGCTAAGATTACTCTCTCTTTTTACTACAGTAAAAATGCATTCAAGACTTCAGCACATTTAGCAACGTATTGCCTGCTAAGCTGCTTAAGCAGTTAACATGTCTTGTTTGCAACAGGGTCCCAGTTTGCCCTGAAGTATTAGACCACGCCTGACAAGTTATAAATTTGGTGATTCATAAGGTGCAGCTAACTGGAAGGTTGGGAATGTCTGATAAACAGTGGTAGTCATCAGCTAACAAACCAAAAATATTCTCACTGTGAAAGGTAAATGTTCAATAGAAACCTCATCTCCATTTACTTAAAGGACGGTTTTTTGAAAGGTGTTTTCTTTTTGTGCTTTTACCTAGCAGGAAAAAAAAACCCCAAACCCATAGCTCTGTACTTTGGCACTCTTAGCTAATTTTCCTTTGCAGTTCCTATCTTCGAATTTTCAATGTGTCATTTAATAAATTCGTTTGGATTTTTTAATATGGTATTTGTAGTTTCAGCATTGTTTTCAAGCTTTCTTGTTCCTGCCAGGTTGTAGAGAGATTTGGAGGAGGCAGGGGTTGTTTTTCAGTGTGTTCTTAATGAAGGATTTAATGTATTCCTTAATAAAACAGTGTTCAATGCGTTAAAATATGACCAAAGGCTCCCTTGCAAGCCTTTACTTGTTGACTGAAGCTAAAGGCTTATTTATATGGAGGTTTCATATCAGTCTTCTGATTGATGCTTGTTTAAGTTTTTGTACAAATTGTATTTCAAGTGGCAATTTAAATATTTTCTGTACACTGTTAGTACATCACCACATGCAGCAAAACCACAAGACCCTGAGGTACTCAAATATCTCTGAATAAAACAAGCCACTGGATCACACATAAACAGATAGAAATAGGGGGGGGAGGAGGGGGAAATGGCAAGGTGCTAGAAATCTGTGTACTGTATAAATATCTGAGATACCAAATAGATAAGATGGTAGCAACAGTGGAAGAAAACATAAGCAAAGCCAGTCTCTTTGGTCCATAAATGAAGGTTGAGGCATGCAGCTCCTCTTTGCTCTTGGACAAAACCCAGCAGTGAAGACAGGCAGGTGTTCAACAACTGCCTTTGCACTAAGTGTGTTAACATAGAAATTTGGTCACTGTGAAGGTGATGAGGCACCAGAACAGGTTGCCCAGAGAAGCTGTGGATGCCCCATCCCTGGCAGTGCTCAAGGTTGGATGGGGCTCTGAGCAGCCTGGTCTAGTGAAAGGTGTCCCTGTCCACGGCAGAGGTGTTAGCAACAGATAATCTTTAAGGTCCCTTCCAACCCAACTATTCTCTGATTCTATTAAAATGGAGCATTATTTTGTGTAGTTTTCTGCTGTCTTGGGATGAAGCACATTATTAAAAACAAGCAAAGTTTTATATAAACTGCATTAGACTTGGTGTGAAAATCATAGCTTAAACATAAGATGGGGGTTGGCTGGTGTTTAGATCTTTTACCTACATTGCTCTAGCATACTGGTTTTGCATCCTGGTTGCTAATGACCAAAGGATGATTGTTCCTTGCTAATTACCCTTACTGAAGTAACAGCTGGGCTAAGTGATGTGGTAATAGATCTAAGTCAGAATGACCTGTAGCCGTGCTGGTGAGATTTCTGTAGAGAGATTAGAGAGATAGCCTATAAAAGGCCAAAACCAAGGAAAGTGAGTTGCTTCTTGAAGCACCGCCTCAGGGGTAGGAATACTTGAAATATATACAGATAATGAAAGGGAAAATCTCAAGAAATGGTAACATTAAAGGAGGCCTAGGACCAATAGCAGGAGCGAGGTAGTTGCTAAGTTACGAGGCAGTTTTGGACAGCAGCTATGTAGGCAAGGATGGTTTAACAGGTCTCTGCCGAGGTCCCCGTGTTCAGAGGTTATATAGAAGCTTATGCCAGCATCAAATCATCACACACACAGTGCAGCGCTGCTGGGAAAGATACCTGCACTTCCAGGGAAAAGACTGCCTTGCTTTCCACTCCTCATAGGGCTGGGAGAGCTGGCCAGTGCCAGCCTTTATGCCTCACTCAGTCCTAAACTCAGATGAGTCCCTCAAATTCCAGCTCCTACTGGGATGATTATACAGGAAAATCCAGCTTTTGGGAGCAGGAAGATGGTTCCTGACTGCTTTTCATAGCACTTCCTACCAGGTCTGCAAGCACTCTGAACTTCTGCCCTCTCAGAAGAGATCCCAGCCTGCCTGAGGACAAGAAACAATGCCCCTTAGCTTAATCTTTTCTGCAGTGGGAATGAAATAGTGCCATTGAATGATAAAAAGAGACTCTACTCTTTTGCTGGGATCCCAAGGGTTGAAGGGCTTTTGTCGCAGAATGGATTCTAGCATTTCCAAAGACAAAGAATGGTGAATTCAGTAATGAGTCCCTAGCTAGCCAGCATAATAGATTCACTCTATTTAAACCTTGTCCCAAGAGACCTGTACGTGGGTTGCTTTTTTTTTATTTGTGGTCTCTGCTACCGCAAAGCTCAGATCAATGGAAGTGCTCATCAAATATGTAACTGGCGCTTGTGATGGAGATTGATAAATATGGCTAAGTACAGCTGTGTATTACAAAGACTTAGTTCCTTGCGCTGATGCTGTTGACTGATATAGACCATTGCCAGATCTTTATTTCATTCATTTTGGCATGTGATACATGTTTATCAGCTAGGCAGACTTATGCAGCCACATTTGATCTGTATGACAATTGTGATTCTTTGAGCTCTTTCCCTAGTACATCCAATTTCATTTACTGTGGATTGCTACCTCCGCTTATTCAGGGAGCTGTTCAAATAATACAAAGGAAAGAATATTTGGAAATGTAAAAGGAAAACTGCACAGAAAGTATAGCTTTATCAAGAGTAGATTGTGCCAGACTAATGTGGCAGCTTTCTTTGGTAATAACTGTATAACAGACTTTCTAGGCAAAAGAAACACTATGGATCTAATAGATCTTGACTACAGGTTCCACATAATCTAATTTGAAGGAGACACCAAGATAATGCTGTTAAGAAGTTACCTCATGATGGCGAGACAAAAAGAGTTCTGTTCAAGAAGACCAATTCAAACTCTAAGTGTTCTGAAGAAGAGCTACCAGGCTGTTCAGAAATATGATTCACTTACCCTAACAAAAGAAAACTGAAGTCAGACTCTGGGAATGCTCTCACAGGTGCTATGTTAGCAGCAAACACAAGAATAAATAAAGAATTATTTAAGGTGATGGGCACAGACTTGCCACAAGTACACTTAGGGTGGAAATTATAAAGATATTCCTAATCATCAGAGAATTTAGGATTTGGAATAGGAGTCCAGTAGAAGCAGCAAGAAGAGATGTGGTTGGAAAACTTGTGTGAGCCAGCAGAGTCACATTATACTGTGTCATGCTTATCTTAACAAAGATAGGACTCCATAGGGAACTTACCTCTGTTGTAGGCCTATATAAACACTGGAGGGAAATGCTTTTTATTTTTTGGCTATCTGGAAACTCTTACCAGAGCTGTAATACAAATGTCAAATGTAAGGACTTTGTCAGCAATTTTTTTACAGTAACTTCAGCAGATCAAAAAACACATGTCATGCACTAGTGTTGAATGAATATGAAAAATGTGATTTTTAAAGGCTTGAGTTTTTTTTATTCTTCTAATCTTATGCCAATGCTTATGAAATAATTTACTACAAAACTCAAGCCGTCACTAATGGACTATTCCCCTCAGTATAACATCAGTTTAAGAGGGGAAACATCTAGATTCTGAAATGTGCTATGCCTTATTTTGGTCTTGAAATTATATTTTAAATTTCTTTAAAGATATCTTTAATATATATGCACATCTAATTACAGCTAAAGACAATTTGTGCTTTAATTATCCTCTCTTCCTGCTATGTCCTCAGCAGATGAACGAGCCCAGAGAGAATCTTTAGCCTGGGTGCTCTCTGCCTCACCATACCTTGATGGATTCTCTCTCCTGTTCTCAGAAGTACAAAGATGGAAAAGGTAAATGTGTGTGAAATGTGTGAAATATACATGCAAGGAGGGCAGGAGAGGACACATCTGCCCTGTTTTACATTCACTGTATCCAGCCTTAAACAGAGTTGCTTCTGAACACACAGCCCTGGTTTGAAAATAGGAGTTTCCCACACTGCTATGAAAAGATGTTGCTTGGAGTGTCGGAAGCCAAGGCTTACAAGCAATTTGGTTGTATTACATTCTTCTTGATCCCCCTTTATGATTTGCACGTTCTCTTCCTTATTCAACTCAAAACTGCAGACACCTCATTTTGCCACAGCCTTATTGCCTTGCCCCGCTTTCAGTCTGGGCACCTCCCAGGGGTACCTCTTGCTCTCCTGATTCTGCACAGCTTCTTGCTGGAGATCTGGGGTGCAATTCCAACAGCTGGTGTCAGCCCAAATAAGGCTGATGGGAAGCTGCAGGCATTTTGAGGAGAACACATGGAATGGAAGCCTTTTCTTGTGTATTGATGACACAAGTAACCTCTGTTCCTTTTCCCTTCACCATATCCAACTGCTGGTCACCATCCAGCTCTGAGATGTTGCAACACTGCATTGCAAGCCTCTGTGTTCTCATCCTTTGTTCCAAAGCCCCGCTCCTGCTGGCAACACCGTGTTTTGCCTCTGGCAAAATGACACACATCTGCTGCTCCTCAAGGGCTGTCTGTCATCCCGCCCTCCTCCACCAATACAAGAGTTGCCATAATCGAGATTTTCAGGTGTGATGGAAGAGGAAATTAAGTGATTTAGAAGGTGCAAGCTATCAGCCTACCTGTCCTCTGTTATTTACTTTTTTTTTTTTTTTTTTTTTTTTTTTTTTTTTTTTTGTTTGTTTTCCTCAGGAGAAATAGATAAAGTCCTTTAAAGCAGGTTCTTAGTTGGCAGCTTGGTGAAGGAGCAGTGGGAGTGTGTATTAAAGAAGCTGGAATAAATAGCAAAACCAAAACATAAGGTCAATTCAAGCAAATATGCCAGAGGGAACACTAGGAGCAGATGATGTTTATTGCTCAATGTAGTCTAAAGTCCAGTCAGGGTGAGAATGCAGTCCAGTGGAGCTCTCCTGAAGCTCGGAATGGAGAGGTGCATAGAGAGCAGGCAACAGAGGAGGCAGCATCCTTTCCTTTGAAAAGTATCAATAATGATTATTTCCAGAAGCAGTCTGGAAATACGTCATCATGTAAAAGGTGTCAGTGCTAGCAGCAGAATAGAAGCTTTCACACATTTCTTTATTAAAAAAAAATAAATAATCAGACGTTAGGCATTAGTGTGAGACAGCAGGTCAGTCGCCATTTCTTATACAAACTATTGCAGCTGAAAATGACTGTGGGAAAACTTCCTAATTAGCCCTGTTGGGGGTTTTTGTTTTTTAAGAGAAAATAGCTGAACTTCTGAATCTAGTTTCCTGTGGAAACAAAGCTTACACAATCAGTGTTTGTCATGTACCTAATAATTTTTTGTAACCCTCTCTGGCAAATCAGGTTTTGACTGAAGTTGAAAGAGTGATAGTGTTGGACATGATTATGGGTTTTTTTAACATTTTGTGAAGGCTGGCAGCAGGATAAGGGACAGAGTCAGGTTACTGCCCTGACTGAAGAAAAGGCTCTCAGCCATTATGTGTTGGTCCCAGCCAGCTGGCTAGGCAGCACACACGTGCCGACAGTGAGTGTGTATCTGTAGCTTCGAAACAGCCCCAGTTTGTTGTCTCTTGGTAGTGGCAGGTGATTGGAGGCATGAGGAGAGCTGGGATTATTGTGGTGACGAGAAAGAGATGTGGGACAAAGGACTCAAATCCGTAGGAAATCAGGCTTCGTTAGTTGTGCTGCTCAGGAACAACGTTTGTCTAACAATAGCTTTCTGCCCAAGCACATACGTCAGAGCCAGATTAGATTTCTATTTGCATGCCTCCTTACCTTTCTCAGGAATGCCTCTGGCATAAAACTCCTCAATTTCTCTTTCTTCCTTAAGGCATGGGTCTCCTGGAAAGTAACTGTAAAAGTTGCATCTTATTTCTTAATAGATTTACTACTTTGTTTACTTAAAGTCAGATGAATTTGCTTTAATAACCACATCAAATATTTGCTGGGTTTTTTTTAATCCTCTTGGCTCTTCAGAAATAACATAACAGAGAGAGAGAGCAAACGAGCTGGATGCAATTACATTTTGTGCATACACACTGAGAGCAGAACCTGAAGACAGAATTGTTGTGCAATGTAAACAAGGCATAAACTTATCCTGCTGAACCCTAGTAGCTAGTGATCTGAGAGGGAAAGAATCCAGTGGATTTCTGAAGCATAGGGATGAGCCTGTAGTACTGACAGGAAGAACAGGATTATTTTGTTTTCTTTAGAACTGAACACATTTTATACTTGTTGAAATAATAAGCATGGAGAAAAAACAACCCACAAGAAAACTTTTAACAGCCACGGTTCAACAGAATGCTGTAGTATCCAAGTGAGTTTTTAATCTGCAGGGAGAGAGAAAAGGAGCTGTGCTCTTCTTTCTGCCTTATGCAGTCTAAGGTCTGCATTATGCTCATTATAATGATATCAGTGTTTCTAAATTAAAGTGGTGATGCCTAGATTCCACAGGGATGTGTGTCACAGAAATTCATGTGCTAGTAATTAAAACAGTGTTCAAATATTGCTTCATATTCAGACAAGAACCTTTTTGTGCAGTTGTGTAATAAAAAAAAAAAAAAAAAAAGGAAGCTAGAGCCAAACTGAGGGCAGCATTAATCCACTGCACAGCCACTGACACGATGTGAGACCTTGTGCACTATTGCTGCCACCAGCCACAATCAAGAAGTGTTTTCAAATACCAGGTAGCATTTCAGAAAGATTTTATGGAAGTCCATTCAAACTCCAGCTCTATGTTCCCACTGCTAAGTAACCACTTAGAAAATTTACTCCAAAGAATAACTAGTCACCTAGAAAGCAAATGAGGTACCACAATGAAGCAGATATTACTTTAGTATATCCTACCACCAGGCTACTCTGTATGCAGCCATGAGTATTGTGCCTTATCAGGGGCAAGTATTTGGCTTTCAGGGGGGAAAAGAAAAAGGCACAAAGAGGCAACTGGGCTGTGCTGCACTTCATGGGGTAGGGGATAGTCCTCGCTGATCCCCCCATGGACAACGGGGTTTGTGAAAAGAAATACAGAGCAATTACCCTAATCACAGTCTTAGCAAATGCGATTAATGATCAAACAGTTTTCCAACCTTTTGGAAAATCCCGTCTTAGTGTTATTAGCCTTGAATTCCTCCCACTGCAATAAGCTATGTAAGTTGACAAAATGCAAATTCAAAAAGCACTACCTTTTTTGTCCCAGGGGTGCTATAGCTTCATTATACCAAACCTACTCTTTAGTAGCTGACCTAATTTCTTCTGCTGTTATAATTTTAGAAGGAAGTTTTTACAGGCTCTTTGTACATGATACGGATTAGTACTCTAAGGTACCTTGGCCAAAAAAAAAACCTATGAAAAATAGTCTTTTGTTCCCAGTACATTGTTGGTTTAATTTAGTCAGGTGTGTCTCATGGAGGAACAGAGGAGTCATATTTAAGGCTTGCTGATTTTGCTTCCAACGTGCCTTTATGTGCTCTGAGGCTAAAATAAAGCTAGTGTTGCACAGGTAGTGTGGTTAAAGAATTAGCTCCTCTCATCAGCTGAACTGCCAAGGAGTTTTACACTGGGTCAGACCTAATGCATTGGCACTTCAGAATCTAGCAGCTCAGGTCTGCTTTCAAAACAAACACCTCAAATGTGTCATTAAAAGGCTAAAATACACCCACTGGGGCAAAGCCTGCAGCCCAATAATGTGGCTGCATGAGTCTTAGGCTGAGTCAAGGGGATCCTGCGAAAATCAACACTTTGCTCAGAGCAGTATTGAAGTGGATAGGTTTGTTTCACGCACTTTTTGCAGTAACTTGCTATAGTCTGTTGATATTTGCTCAGTCACACCTGGTCAAACAGGTTTACACTGTCTCCTGCCTCATCATCTGTTTTCTCTCTTCTCCTCTTCTCTTCTCTTCTCTTCTCTTCTCTTCTCTTCTCTTCTCTTCTCTTCTCTTCTCTTCTCTTCTCTTCTCTTCTCTTCTCTTCTCTTCTCTTCTCTTCTCTTCTCTTCTTTCTTTTCCCTGTGGTTTGATTTGGTTTGAGATTATTTTTAACTGTTTTTAACAGCTATGCTAGAATTGTTATCAGAAAATATCAACGTGATAAAAATAGAGTGGGCTTCAGAGGCCTGTCCTGAGTTCAGACTTAACTGCCTGAGATCACTTACTTATGACATTATGTTCATTTGAGTAATTAACACATATGACTGAGTGCAGAGCTTTAGAGTCTTCCTAGCCCTCTCCTGTGTGGTTCAAGTAGCTGCATTTTTCTATCATGGCACGTGCCTAGTGAGGAATCAGAAAGTGTTTTTTGCATGGCACAAGCTGAAAACTTTTCCCTTGCTCACAAGGGGAGAAAGGCTGACTTGCAGCAATTTTTAATCCGGGAATACGAACTCTGTGGAGATGAACTCTCTTGAAAAGCTGTGGCAGCAGGGCTAATTTAGAGTAAAGGATTTTTGGAACAAATAAATGGCACACCAGGGAGAGTAGGAGGTCTGGAAGGAGGCTGCAGAAAGTGTGGCTGAGTAACGTAGGTTATTGTACTAATGAGATTGTTTTGCTTAGAGATCTGCTGTAGAGAGAGCCTGAGTCACTTTGTCTTGGCCTATGTCATGAGGAGGGGGAGGCTAAGATTTAATGACCAAAATAGCTGTATTGCTGCCAGGGCGTATCTCCGTTCCCTGGGCACCCCCTCACAGCTGTCCAGGAGAGTTATAGGGAACTTTTCCTTTTAGTCTTCTCTATGCCACCAGCCACTGTTCTCTCATCAAGCCTCTCCAAGACCTCCCTTACCTTCAAGCACACCCTCCAGGCATTTTGGCATCTCCACTGATGCTTGGTGAGATTGCTTTTTCCCCAGAAACCAGTCTGGGAAGTGTCTGACAGCGGGGACCTCCCTGCCTCTCACCCCACTTCTTCTGGGCTGGGACTTCTCTTCCCACAGCTGGGGCCTCTCCAAGCCCCCTGGTACAGGGGAGCCTCTCTGCACTGCTGGGAGCCCCCCTCTCCAGGGAGCACAGCTTTCCTGTCCCTGCAGGCATTGCAATGCTATCGACCCCTGCTGAGCCGGCATTTGATTTCGCTGTCTTATCTCCAAGCACCAAACAGAGCGTTTCATATCTACAGAAATGTGTATATTATATATCCTGTTACAGTGATATAACATAGAGCGGGGTAAGTCCCTTTTATACAGCTTATCAGACTCCCTCATAGGGAATTAATTTATTGTGTATTAATTACATTGATGTAGTTGCAGCAGTGCTTAGTTCTCCATGTAAAGATAGGATGAGAAAAATCCCTCGGTAAGTGAAATTTTGCTGGTTAGTTTTAGAAAAACTTTCACATGCCTAACTTCTTTTTCAGGAATCCTGCAATTTTCCGTATGCATTGATGATAACTTCCTTCTCAAAGTGACAGAGGAGCCACCAAGGAGAGGTGCTGTTCTGGACCTTGTTCTCACCAGCAAGGAGGGTCTGGTGTGGAATGTGACATTAACAGAATTAAGCATTATGCAGAAGATGAAGCCCTAAATTAGAAAGCACTTGGCAGAAATTCAAATAGACTATGGAATTGCTGGACTGGGAAAAAAAACTGTTAGCCTTGTGAATTCATCTCATTCATTTTCTTCCTTTCTCAGTGCAGTGAAACCACAATTTCTATCCCCCATGTCATCGTTTAAAATATTTTAATATATGTGTCAGTGCACTCCAGGCAGTTAATAGATTCTTTCATATATTTGTGATTGCTTGAGTTTCATCAATTTGCATTTATTTGTTCATGGTACATTTTAATCCCTCAGTGCAACGGGGGGAAGTAAAAAATCAACAACCACTAAAACCATTTATATCAGTTTTATCAAATTGTTCTTTAATCAATATTGGGCATTTTTTTCTTTCTTTTAGACTGCTAAAAAAAATCCAGTTTCCTAGCTAGTTTCTTCAAGTTTACCTGAAAGGGACAGGGTGGAAAGGAAAGATAGATTGCCCAAGTTTTATATTTGTATTATAGCTATTTAGGTGGAATGAAAATAAATATTTAAAAGGGAGTGGCAACAAATTCTTCAAGGATTAGTATTTATATCAGAGATAAAGCAGAACAAGACAGATATGGCATGATAAGAAGTAAAAGTGGTCAGAAGTGGAGGAGGAAGAAAATTAAAAGTTGAATGATGGTAAAAGAGTCAGAGAAGAGACTTAAACCAATGAGAAAATGGGCAGGGATAAGTGTACCAATTTTTGTTTGTGATAGGTATGGAGGGGCTATTAAGCATGTCTCCCATAAGGGGAGACGGGGGAAGAAGAGGCAGGGAATATACAAGAATGATGTGACTTTGAGAGAAAAGGTTACAAAGCCTGGCCAGGGTCTGTCTGCCTTCAGTGACTTTGATTTGTTCAAGCAACAGGGTGGACAAAAGGAAGAACAATGCTTATGAAGAGACTGGAGGAATCAGATTAGCACTTCAGAGGGCTCCTTGGAAGTTCAGCAGCAGCCATATGAAAGTTGAATTGGCAAAGATACTTCCCCAAGAAGACATAATGGCTAAAATGTAGGACTGAATGGATGGAGAGACCAAGATAAATGCACATGTCACTGGTGCTAATATGACTGGGTACTCATACACCAGGAAAGGCAGAAGAGGGAAAGCCTGCTGAGATTTCCATGGCAAATGGGAATGGAAAATGAAGCCTCAGGTGTCAAAAAGGAGAAGCAAAGATGGAGTTGTGAAAGCCAAGGAGAGCAAGTGTTGAATGGAAAAAGGAAGTTGGCAGAGAGGTGACAGAAATAAGAAACATGGATCAGTGAATATATTTTAAAAAAATCAACATTATTTAAGGAGGCAGAAGTCACAAGAGTGATTTTGAGAATGATTTCAGTAGTGTAATGAAAGAAGATAGCAGAATGTCAGAATGCAAGACAGAGTAGAAAAGAAGCTTGGAAGTACTCTGTGTGTGTGAGTTGTGGTTTTAGTCTTAGTGAGATTTGAGCTAGGGGAATGAGGGCATGTTGTGGTTATTGAGAATAAGTGTGCACACTACAGGAAAGTTAGTGAAGGCTCTGAAGGACAGGGGGAACAAGACAGAGAAGGGTTACGAGCATGTGAAAGATAGGTGGTGTGAGTATTAGTATCTTCAGGAACTGGTTTATGCAGCCTTGAACTGTGAAGAGAACTCATGGGAGAAAGTTTGCTAGCACAGGTAGGGGAGATGTTTTCAGAGATTTTTCCTTCCTCTGTCTGAAATTTGACAGATGTATATGGATCCTTTAGCATCAAGGCTGGTTTTCAGACAAACCAGCAAGATGGAAAGGAATAATTAACCATAAGGAGAGATAGTTAAGGGAATGGAGGGAAAGAATTTGGTTGAGAAATACGGAACTATCTAATTAGCCTAACCTGCATCCATCATCTACCATTTCCTACATCCTCATTTCTCAATATCCACTGTACTGAAAGTCTGTGTAATGACAAGAGGGATTCAGGTCACTTGGAAGACCAGTAGCTGTACCTGCTGATTTCTAAGGTTATCCCTGTCTCTCTTTTGTCGAAGATGAGAAGCAGGAAAAGAAGAACCAGTTTTCAAAGTCAGGGTCAGCAGAGACGAGCACACCATTTGCATTTCACTTTATTAATGTAGGCCAGCTCAGCAGGCCAAGTCTCAAATACTGATAAAAGATTCTGTAACCAAAAAAATATGTTGCAAAAAAAGTAGTGACTGCAAATCATTTTTCTCCCTAATGTAAATGAGGCACTGTTAGCAGGGGGACATCAGAGGGTGTGTCATATTTCATTTCACTCAGGAAATACAGATTTAGACTGGACAAAAAAGGCTCCTGATATTCTACCAAGGAAACATTTTGTGAAAGAAGAGGTTCAGCTGGGCCCCATGGTTGTACATAATCCTGCTACTAGGTGGTGCCTGCTGTATTGGGTCTACATGTTCTCCTTCTGTTTTTAATCTGATCAGCTCACAGAGCTGGCTCTATCCTTGTTTTCTGGCACAGAAACTCTCTGTTAGTCTTCTGTAGAATGAGAAACCTTTTACAGCTTGGAACCTATAATTTCCCAGAACATAATTGCTCTTCCCTTTACCCCACACTTCCCATTAGCTCAAGCACAGGTTTTTGTCCCTCCCTTCCTACAAACTAGCACAGAATTACTGAGTATAGAGCATATCCTCATGGCCCTATGGCTGTGGAAGCCATTGGGCACATGGGTTTGAGGGGCGCTAGCACTGAGCATGCCTTACTGAGGCAGCTCAAGGAATACACAGGTATGTGCAAAATAATGAGTAGCTATGTGTTTTTCCTTGCCTGAGGCTTCTGAGCTTTCTTAGGGATGGGATCAGAGACTTGGAGGCCTTCTGCTCTCCTCCAGATCTTTAGTTTGAGTTGAATCCCACAACAAAAGCAATGTGCTGTGAAAGGAGGGTTGTCTGTTCTGTTCTGCTCAAGCTTTCTGTGCCGCCCCCAGCCTGCCGGGCTCACAGTGGGGCTAGACAGCTTGCCTCCTCGGATCCGATAATTACTTGCTGCCAAAGGGGTGATCCCACTCCACCTCCTTCCCAGCCCTGTACCCCGGCAGCTTCCCTTCCTGTGGCAATGGAGCTCATCTAGTCTCACAGCAAGGATTTCAATGCACCTAATCCAGCAGAAAACGAACTGTGACACAGAGGGCGAGCAGTATTTTTGCTGGATTGGCTAGAGGAAGCATCTCACCACGGGATACATTAGCACAACCTGCGGGAGGCAGGGGTGCCCCATGTGGTGTCAGAGAGCTGGCAGAGAGGCTTGGCTGTATCATCACACCATGCCCCACAGCACTGAAAACCCATGCTTAATGCTGTTTCACACTTTGCAACCAAGAAAATTCTTCCATTCCTCTCTTCTGGACGTCAGGTAAACTAGGCAAAACTGATTCATCCTGCAGCCATCTGGTTTTGCAGAGATGGTCCTATTTTGAATGGGAGCCATTGACTTCCACTAAATCTCTGCTTCCTCGTCCCTGGAAGGTGTGTGACATGGATCTGATGGTTCAGCTCCACATGCACCAGCATGTGCAGCAACTCATCAGTTTCTTACCTTAAATCAGGATGCAAAAATTTACACACAGGCACAGTCCCCAGATTGTCACAGAGAGATGATGAAGAATCTACACATTGACCCAGAGGATGTGTTAATTTTTTCCTGATTATATTGGCTCTGAGACCAGAACAGGGATAAGCAGATACTGAATTGAGATGAATTTATGTCTATTTTATATTGAACTGACGTATGCTTCCATTTCCAACACTATTACAAAAATAGTGCTGGAATAAATAAAAATTTAAAAATATAAAATATGCCATGTATTGTATTCTGATTAATTGATACAAAAAAAAATTTAAAAATCAGGTGTTTTAACCCTTTGAACAAATTTCCCTTAGAAAATTTCTGTCACTCTTACTCTGCCTTGCAGTGACCCTACATTGATATATTTTTCCCTAAGTGTCTTCCTTTTTCTTTGTCGCTATAGGATATGAAAGAACATAGATATACACTGCAGCTCAGGTGATCAGAAGAGAGGAGAAGAGGGTTTATTTTTTCTGACTTCAGTATTTATAGTTTTCTAAAAGTGACAGTGGATTGAACAGTGGCAGTGCCACCTCTCCAAAGACACTGGAGAGACAAACAGTCCATCAATTTTTCTCCTCCTCTATGAAGAAATGTAAAAACAGTGAGCTGTTTACAGAAAGTGTGTGAGAAAGTTCCTCACAAATATGTAAATATCAGAAGGCTTAGAAAGTCTTACAAAAATTAGGGCGACATTTCTTTTCCTTCATGTTTTATCTGTTGGCACAGACCAAATTTCACCACTGTGTATCCATGGCTAAACAGCCAACTAAGTGTCTTTTAACTGTTAATTTGTAATTTTGTGGATCTTGGTTCTGTAATCTCAGACAAGAAGAGTTAAAAGTATTGCACACTCTAATCTTTTGCAATGTCTTGTCCATGAACATAATCATTTTACTTGGATCCAACATAGAACCAAGATAGAAAACCTGACAGAATATTTGTGAAATGAGAATTGTCTTCAATTATGGTAATTAAAAGCATATTTGTGAAACTAAAGGTATTCTGTTGTGTTGGTTTATACAGTAATGCTATAATACATGTACAATACAGCACACTGCTTTTGTAATCCTTCGATTTGTTTTTGCCTAAACTTTAAATACTATAATAAAATCTTCTGGGTAAATAAATGTTCATACAGAAACGTTACATCACCACACAGGCTTCTAGATGTAGCATGTATATTCATTTGGAATGAAAAATACACAACTATTCTCAAATCAACACCTTTTAACTCTGTTTATTTACTTGGAGAGATACTCATATGTCTACAGAAAACAGCCTCCTCCTCTCCAAGAAAGTTATGCCCCCACTGAGTCCCACAGGAAACCTTGACCTATGGGGCCTTGGCAGCATGGCGAAATGGATGTATTTCAAACCAACAGAAATTTGCTCAGTGACTAATTTTACGTGACTAAATGTGTGGGGTTTTTTTTCACTAACTCACCGGAATGTTTCAATAGTGTTGTGCAGAGGTACTGCTGCACATCTCGCTGCCTGTGGCCACTGCAGCGGGCGCTAGGTGACTTAGAGTAACTTCTACTTTGGCGCTTGCAGTAGCTCAGACAGCTTTGAATGAATCACTGGATTCCAAGAATTAGCAACGAAACTCATCACATGGGAAACCCGCAGCACAGGAGCTGTCAGAACAGTGCAGTGACTAAGGAAGCTGATGTGATCCCGGGATGTAGAATACCTTCCGTAGGAGTAGAGAGGTGATATTACAGTAACAGTAAGGGAATAGTGTGTCTTGTTCTGGTGCCCACACTTGAGAAAAATTATGTTGATAATTTAGGCTTCACAAAGGAGTAATAAGAGTTACATGATATCTAAGTAAAGCTGATTTATGGTAAAAGACTTACAATCAGTCTTTTTATTTTATTGAAAAGAAGACTAAGAGGAAACCTGGTGGTGAACAGCAGGTTGTGCAGGTTCTCAACTGCAAGGGGCTCTGTCATTGTCTACAGACAAAAAACGTAGCCACGTCTCATGGCAGGTGAAAGCTAGAAATAAAGTAGGTAGAATATTTCAGGATAGAGATCAATTATTAATGAACAACTTAATCACAGCATTGTGCCTGTATATTCACAGTATATTCTGGCTTAACAGCCCCAGAAGCCCTTTTCATTATGATGGCAAGGTGTCAGGACATGTGTGCATGAATAATTTAGATGATATGCTGTGTAAATAATAGGGCCAAATGAAACTTCCTCCACAGAACTTGAAAGTGCTGACTGGGATATCTGTATTTGAATAGCTCTTAAGGGAGGATTGTGAAAATCAAGGACTCCTTTACTGCCATGGGCAGTTCCAGGAGACACTGCTTACGGCCTTCCCAAAAGCATGATTGTCTTCTATTCCTTCCTGTGCCATCTCTACCATGTTAGCCTGTAAAGCAATAAATCATTCATCCTCAGATTCCTTCTCTGTGCTGGTCATTCATGTATTCAGGGAAAAATACTCCTGTGCTTCTCTCCCATTGAAATCAATGAATTTTCCGGCTGTCAAAATACAAACATGGAGTTCAAGCTTTTTGAATGCAGCAAGTAGCCTACTGATTGTGCATAGGTGAAGAGCCGGTGGGGATCTTTCATTTCTTTGACTTCACATCAGTTAATTTCATGTTGTCTATTTAGATGCTAACTGCTTTAAAGTGCAAATTGTCATTTCTATGGATGTAGTGTTTAGCACAGCTGAAGCCTGTCTTGATTGGGGTGCTTGATTTAATCTGAATAATAGAAATTTATAATAAGATAATAGAAATAATAATAAGCAGATAATAGAAATTTATAATAAGACTTCAATTAATGCTTAGTCTCCCATGTTTGACATCAATGCTGCTTGTTTACTGTGAGCATTTACAGAAGTTACAGTCTTTCCAAGAGGAGTCATCAAATGTTGTGGTAGAAGGATTTTGTGCTTTGTCTAGTAGAAAATATTTCCAGAAGTAGATTTTCTCTTACATGATCATGTGCTCAAAGAAGAGCAGAAGAAATCAGTATTTGATAGACAACAGCTAATCTTAATCTAGGGAAGGACTGAAATGAAAATTTAAAATAAAAGCAACTTTTAGCATATATGGACACTTAGCAGGTCCTCAGGTGCCTGCACTCAGCTCTCTGTACATTGTTCTAGTTGCTATCAGGTTCTGGTTGAAATTCAAATCAGTTTCAGCATTGTTGCTGTCTCTTCTAATTGAGTGTGTCCATACACTTAGCTGGTGGGAGTGACAGAGGAGCAAAGCACTCAGAAAGGACCAAATGTTTTCCAACACATGCTTAGGCTATTCAGAAAAATGTTATGGATGCAGGGGCCTGACACTGGACAAGCACTAGGATTCCCAGCATCCTGCCATGGAGCACTCTGTCAGGAAGCAGAGACCTCTTTTCTTGTTAGTGTTAGAAGCATGAGGACCAGACAGCAGTTGAAAACCACAGTCCAGCTGGTGATCAGTGCTGTGCAGCAGCAGAAGCACGTGGAAAATTCTGGCTTACTCATCCATAATTCATCTGGTGTCTCAAGGAACATGCAGCTGGATAGAGATCCCTGGTGCTCCTGCAGGGGAGAAGTCTGCTACCTCAGCATGATGTGGTCAGCAACCAAGCTTCTCTCACCCAGGTAACCCCTCAATCCCCATGACAGGGCTGGTCTCCCTCCTGCAGCACAGGGCCAGGAGTGGAGCCCTGGGACGCTTCATGAGGATACAACTGTGGGGAAGGGCTGGTGAGGGAGCTGGCCCTACACCCTGGGATAACACGTGCAGCAATCTTAGGAATCCATCCCAGCCAGCTCAGTCTTCAGACCTTCATAGCTCCGTGTGTGTGTGTGATGTAAACTCTGCTTGGAGAGACTCTGCTCTAGGCATGCAACCTCCTGCTGGGCTGGCTTTCCAAGTGCTTCTGGCAACGGGCTAGCCAGGTGTTATTAAACCTTAATGATCTGTTCACACAGAACCCAAAAGGTAGGCAGCTGCAACCCAGGGCAAAGTAGTTTTTAAACCCGACCT
Source organism: Bombycilla garrulus (assembly GCA_013400315.1). NCBI lineage: Eukaryota > Metazoa > Chordata > Aves > Passeriformes > Bombycillidae > Bombycilla > Bombycilla garrulus. The sequence goes on along the minus strand of VXBU01032193.1, from coordinate 420,795 downwards.
TCAGCTTGGCGGTAGCTAAGCAACATATTCCATATTGAGGGATTTCAGTCACATGATAAGGTTATTTTGAAAGTATGACTGGCCTGAAAGAGACAAGTAGAAAGTCTTGAGGGCTGTTTGAAAGAAAAACAGAAGAAACAGAATGAATATCAGAGACTGTGATTTGCAGTTCTGTGCAATAGCCTAAACTCAGAGGAGTTTGCAAGATAATCTTATGGAAAAGAATGATAATAAATACGAGGAAAAAATGAAAGACATGAGAGACAAATGAAAATAGATGTTAATTACTTTAGCTTCATCCATGCATTCCTTCTACTGCCAAGGGCTGAAGAAGGTAACTCCGCCAGGACTGACTGTTTCTACTAATTTTCTGAAGGGATGACTGAAGTTGAGAGTCCTCAAAATACCAGAGCTACAAAATAAGTTTGTGGAAAACCTTTCAAACATTAGTCCTGGAACTGTGTAGTTATCCACACAGGCTGGGCAGAGCAAAGAGCTGAAGTGCATGTGTACACAGTAATTCCCAGTACAAGGCCCTTGGGATGTCAGCTGGATTGCAGATGCCTCAAGGTGCCCATAGATCAAGAGAACTCACTAGATAGTATACATGAGTCAAACACACCACTTATATCCACAGTCTGGATGTATATTTATTTTACTTCCAGAAACTGTGGGAATTTCAGGGAATTATCTTTCCAGGGCTGTAGCCATTTTTGCTACCCTTGATAATCTTAAAAAAAAAAAATAAAAGAAGACATTAATAGAGACATAATCTAGAAAACGTGGCATGTTCTAATAATAAAAACCTTGCCTGGCCATAGCAAAGCTTCTTTACTACGTGATGCTTGATCTCACACATGCTTCTGTAGTAATTGCCTTGCCTTGAATCCAGTTACTTCATACTATTTCAGCTGGCTATATATATTTTCATCTTGTTTTCTGCCACTGTTCCCGAGAGCACCCTTCATTGCACAATTCTCTACATTATTTATTTTGAGGCAGCTTCTAGGATAAAGAATTAGTCCTGGGATTTATTCACAGTTTTGACATTGGCCAGCTGGGTGACTTCTGGCTATGTCAATGCACCTCTTCACCACTATTTTCCCAGCAGGAAGTGTAGGGTAATAACCCTTTCTGAAATCACATGGAGTTCTACAGATGAAATACTGTATCGTTTACAGTCCCTGTTTACAGCAATGATTTCACCAATGTAGCAGACTTATGTACAGAATTTTTCTTTGTTTTGTTTCGGTTTTAGCAGATAAAAACTCGAAGAGCACCTGTCAAAGTGCTTATAAACCTACGACAGAACTGGCAGAAACAGAATGTTTCTGTTCCTCAGCCTGTTTTAAGAAAAGCACAACAGTAATAGAGACAAGCTTTTAAATTAGATGTTTGTGACCTATTTGGAACATGTACTATCAATGCAGACTTTGCTCACTGTTTTGAATTTTTTTCCTAAGGTGGCCTCTGCAGGAACAAATACAACATTTATTATACCTGTAACTATGCACACCCTTAGCCCAACCAGGCAGGGATGCTGCTTGAATTGCAGCAGCCCCAGGACATGGCAGGGAAGAGCTGCCTAAATTTAAAAGCACCATGATGACATTTCCCAGTCCAGCCTGAGAGTTCAGTTAACTCCTCACAGGTCTGTCAAAATTGGGGAAGTTTCCTGTAGTGTCTCTGCCTCTTCAAAAAAGTGCCCAACAGCCAGATTAAATTTGTCTTCCAGCAACTTTCAGGTCCTCTGATTGAGGAGTCTCTGAAAAGTAATTTGGCTAGAGGTTCATCAGGTAATTTTAAAAGATGTTTCTTCTTTCATGCTTTAGCATAATTTTCTCTTAAAAAAAAAAAGTAAATTAGTACTAAATGCATTTTCTTACAGACATCAGCTGATGGAAAGATTCTTTACAACATACACAGTCATGATCCTGTAATTGTCTTGCACAGTAATAAGTATATTTTATCTCTTACGTTCACTTTTGGAGTTCAACTACGTATCAAAAAAAAAAAAAAAAATCCCTCCAAAGGGGATATTAGTCAGATTACCCCTGGCTTGCCTTTTCTTTGTAACCTCATCTTTATTTCCTCATTCACATACAGCATAGTTCACACACTGTGTGCCCCTTCATAGCAAAGCTCTCCATTCCTGCTCGAGACAGGGCCCTGGCTTTGATACCTGATACATGGCGCACCAATGTGAAGGTGGATTTACCAATGAGAATCCAAGGGAGTTCAAAATCCTACTAATACAAGTGAGACTGGATGATCAGGGACTAGGATTGCTGTTTTAGAGCTGCTGGAACTCTGCAGTATTATTTTGATGTTTATTTTAAGTGTATCATCTTGAAGTGCCAAAGTCAGGTCATGTATCTGTCGATTTTGTAACTAAAGTACTGTTGATTAACTTGTCCACCTTACTACTTCATAATTGTGGGAGGAAAACATGTTAGTGGATCTGAACAGTGTACCACAACAATGAATGTAACTCTCATCTAAGACACAGGATATGAGAGAGAGGAATCAAACTGGAGTCAGCTGAGGACATCTCTTCTACCAGGCACTCAAGTTCCTCTAGGAGGATGCTACCCAGCCCTTGAAACCTTCTTGGGATATTTCTTACAGTAAAGCTACACCTGCAGTGTATGCAGGATGCAGATATTTCACCACAGTCAAAATGTATGCAGCCTGGTTACACTTTGTTGTGTTCTTGGCAGCACTGATGAAGAATGATTTAGTGAATTTCTTTCATGTACGTGTTTGTAAAAGGCACAGTACTGGATGTTCGACATCACTAAGGAGCCAAAATAAATACACTGGGGTAATGACCTTCAGGATGTGGAAGAGAATGTTCTATCACTTAATGATAAGTAAATAAATAGAATAGCAATTCTGGCCATGTTAATTCAACAATGTTGTTAACTTCAATACAGTAGTAGACACCTGGTTCCTTCTTACCATGCTTTTAAAGCTCTCTGCTAAGCACCAGACCTGCACAATCCTTTCTTCTCAGTTAAAAACTAAAGTTCATTATTATAGAGGCTCAGAAACCTCAGAAACTATATGAGATTTTGATAAAATACATGGATAATTCTAGTAGTACAAAGCCCTTACTCCTCTTCCCACTTTCCTCTCATTTTTAGGACCCATATTAAAAGAAAGCAGAGTTATCTTTCAAGTAGTGTTGATGCCCATCTTCATAACACCCCTTTAAAAGATATTGCTGAATGTGTAATCATTAGCATTAATTCATTTGGAAATGCAGAGAATACCTCAGTTTCCAGAGCCAGAAAGCACAAGCTCAGATAACCATCACTTGGCACTTCTCACTGGCCGGTTTTTCACTGCTGCTTTCACACACATTTGTCACTGGCAGTTTCTTGTTACAGCAGGGGGGTGCCTTAAACTTTTCCTGCCCTGTTGCTCCAACAATGTTTGCTAGGTTTGTTTTCCATTTCACATTAATCCAGCATGAGCCAATACTGAGCTGTAAGCACACACCTGACCAAGGCACATTTAAAAGATTTGTGTGGCTGCATTTATATCCTCTGTGAGTAGACATGATTATAATACTTCCTTTTCCTGCATTTTTCACCATGATTCAACATTCCTGTACACAAGACTGTGCCACTTTATGGATTGTGCTTCCATTTAAGTTGACAGAGAACTTGTATTAAAAGTTTGAAAGAGAAGTTGCTGCTTTTTCTGCTGTTAATAGTATTGCTGCTTTATATAACTTCATGATTCCCATACTGTGGATAAATTATAACAGACAAATAAGCATCTCTGCCCACAAGGAATTTTTACTTCTGCATAAAAAGAGCTTAAAAGATACACAGCAGAAAAGTTCAATGCAGAAAACAGACTGAGGTTTGAAGGGCAGAGAGAAAATGCTGCAAAGAAGAAGCAAGTCAGCAAAAGGTCAAATCTTATTCTATTGTTGAGTGACAGTCACCAGAATTAGGGCCAGCATTAATGTCTCATAATACATACAGAAATTCCTGGATGAGCAGTGAAAATGGAGACATCAGGAACAGAGAAGAAGAGGCTATTTTTCTTACAAAGTGTTTAATTCTTCAAGCGCATTTCCTCTTGCCCAAGCTTTGGGCTCTTCCTATGAGCCAAGGATGACACGTCACTGAGTCACATCTCACTTTAGCTGCATTGCATCTTCAGCAGCTTTTGTCCCCAGCTACCTCCAGCATTCTTGCCAGTGTTACCTCCTGTTTTCCTTGCTCAGACACAGCTCGGGCAAGGTGGAGGACAGTGAGCTTGCCCATACCCACTACCACTTTTGTGCTGGGCCACCTGTGTGCCATGCTGGGCTACGGCACAGCTTGGCTTTGTGGTGATCAGGGTGCTGGGTGGCACCAAATGGCTCCTGTGGGACCCACAGGGGCCAGGTAAAGACCTTTGTGCTGTATTGCATCAAATAAAGGGTTTCATGCTGCAGGCAGAGGATTTGGAGAGTAAAAGCATGGTTTAAATAATGTGCTGTCTCTGGAAGCCAAATATGTACTACAAGGAATCACTAAGAGCAAATACCTCCTACTCTCCCCTCAAATTATACTATTTAAATTTTACTATACTATTTTACTATACTATTTAAAATTTACCATACCTTGAGTTTAATGTAAATATCTAATGCCTGTAAAAATATTTTAAGACATTATAAAGCATTCATAATAACTAGAAACATGATACTTTGGTTGAAGCTTTGCAGCTTTAATTCTTTCTGAGCGCACTTGCATCCTGGTAGTCTTACTTTGTATGATCCCATATAACTTTTTTTAAGAACACAGAAGGCTTGATTAAGCTGGAACTGCTTCATATGCTTTTGTCAAATGTGCTGGAATGGGAGGGATGTCTCCAAGCACCTTTCTTTCTCCATTAAATGCTGACACAACTGAGGTGAGAAGTTAGGTGAGAAGCTCCACGTACTGGTCAGTGAAGTGATTCATACTTCTGGCACTGACACAGAGCATTCTTACCGGGAGTACTACATTTGTTCCCAGTAAATTTCACCAACAGCTGATCCATGACTGGTGCAAGCCTTGCACAATGAGAAACTGTAGTGCTTGATGGTTCCTGGTGCTCTCCCACAGTGTGTCACTTATTGGCTAAGAGGCCTGGGTGGCCCAGAAACCTTACGGCAATCAAAAACTGAAACACATCTCTTAATGCACCAGTTTGTACTTTTCCGCAGTATGGCAACAGCTTTTGAAAATGTATTTTCAGGTTCTTCATTTTAGCATGGACCCTAAGGTTGTTGCAAACAAGAAAAATTTATCTTAAATAACCCAAGGATATGATTTTAATATGGGATACAACTTCCTGCTATTGGTTAGTGTTGGAGGGGCTGACCTTCTCTACAGCTTTGGGCCTCCTCCAGATTGCACCTTTGGAAGGGTGAGTTCAGAGCAGGGGATGAATGCTACAGGTGACATGAATTTAATGTGGCACTCCAGGAAACTCTCAAGTTGCTACAGCTGTGCTCTCAGGAAGCCCGGCAGCTGAGTGCAAGGCACTACACAAAAGGAGGTCTTTGCATTCATGGAGTTTACTCAAAGTTGCCTGGCACATCAACAAGGTAACATATTCACTAGAAGAAATAAGGACTCTCTAACACAAGGGCACAATATATTCACTAGAAGAAATAAGGAGTCTCTAACAAGAAGTTTATCCTAGAACAGACCATTAAAATTAAGTAAACCACTTGTTTATCCAAAAGTTCCTTTAATTACCAAGAAGACGCCAAGTGTGACAAATCCACGACGACATAGAAATGTTATTTTACTGAAAACTTTATGTTTTAAAATAAATTCTTCTCTACCACAAGGCTTATTAAGACCTGTGAGTACAGACAGTATTTGCCTAATAGCAAGCATTATTATGCATTAATTACCTTAAGAAAAAGAAAAATGAAACTGCAGTTGCAGTATACAATGGAGAGCTTTTTAAGATGAAAAGGATTCACACTCCACACTTTTCCTCAGCCTTTCTCAAAATATACCAAATATATTGAATGTGAGGGGACCTATATATCCAGATCACTGTTTGTTTCTCTACAAAGCTGTAACACTGAGAAGAATGCTGTCATGTCAAATTAAGGGTTGCTGATTTTTATTATTTCATTGTAAATCTTTCAACACTTTTTTGTTCTGGAGTCAAATTCAAGAGACTGTAGTAAGAATCCTAACTTTTATGTTTTTTAAGCAAGTTTTAAATTTTTCAGTACCACAAAGCTTGTAAATATGAAAAAAAAGTCTCCTAAAAACTCATAAAACAGACGGCAAATAACCAACCACCTACCTATCTTCTCTAAATGTCTTATTTTTAAGAAAATGGGCTTTTAAGCCAACTTCATTTGTGGGTTGGGAATTGACTCATGAGTTTTGAACACTCACTGTGGCAGTGTAAATCTGGATCAAAACTTAAATTCTATGTTTCAAAAAAAAAAAAAAAGCAGTTGAAATAAATTTAAAGCAACAGAAGTGCTTGTATTCCATTTAATTTTCAGACTATCCAATTTAAATAAGTATTTGCAAACCACTCAAGCATTCTCTGGCATTGCTGCTAGTCAAAACACAAGGGAAACTTGTTAGGGTCTCAGTCACAAAAGGTTTGAGAAAGAGTTTAAGCAAGCGCCTGTCAGGAATGCTTATGGCATACAGGCCCAGCCATGGAGGGGAGAGAAGGTCAGATCATCCCTCAGATTTTATCATCTTTTTGATTCCTAGAAAGGAATTGTTATTGAGACATTTGAAAGTGGGGCAGTGCCATGCAGCTGTGACAAATTAGTGATGATACTGTGGTTTTTATATACTGAACGTTTTTATATCATATTTTATAATATCCTCACACAGATAAGTTCATAAGGTAAGATAAAAGAAGCTGCCAAGTAGATAAGATTTAGTAATTTTCAAGCTGATTAAACGATATTGTTGATGACAGAGGTTAGCGTAGGTCTGGCTTGGCAAACAACAATAATTGCTGATCATAATAATAATAATATGTATTAGAACAGGAAGTTACTCTTCCTCCAAGCTTCTGAGCATATACACTGCAATCATGACAGCATACATAATGGCAAGCTAATCTTTAAAACAATCCCCTGCAAAATCATGACCTTGTTTGAAATATTTTAATTACTCTGTCATGGAAGTATTCTCCAAGGTTACTATGACTGAACAAAGTCAGAAAAATTTTGTCAGACAATGTGCTTTGTAGACATGTTTTTATACTTCTGAAATAAAAGGAGGCAACTGTACATCCTACAGGCTTCTTGTATATTTAACATATTCTACAAATCATAACATAGTGATTGGTCATGTACAATAAAATGCTACAATCTAAAAAGGGCAGCAGATATTCAGGATTTCAGATTTCAGCAGATATTCAGGATTCAATGCTAACTTGTTTCCTTGGAACAGATGTGAGAGAGACAAACTACAGATTGGTAGGAGTGGGAGCAGCTACAATAGCTGAAGATTATTAGAACACAGTGTTTTCACCTGACATTTTCACATCACTAAAATCCATTTAAAATCTACTTTACCCAGTAAATTAATATGGGGAGCATTTAAATTTGTATGTGTGATAGATGCAGAGAGGAAAAAAAATAGTTTTTCATATGTAAGCATCTTTTTACTGAAGAGCAAAGTGAGCTAAAGAGAAAAGCAAGACAAAACTCTATCTGTGTGCAATTCCTGGAGCCTTACTCATCTCACTTCCTGATTCTTCTTTTTGGCCTCCATTCCCTTAGGGCCCTCCCACCTCTATAAACACCATAACACCATAACAATAATTATCGTGTCAGTGGAGACTTAAACATTCTTGACATCCTAACATCTAACAAGTACAGGACATTTCACAAAGGCCTAGCCTGGCTTTCAAGAAGTGGGTCAGCTTGACACATCCCATGTGTTTCTGAAAGCCTGCAGTCTTTGAGGTTGCTCATCTATGGTAATGGGCACCCTACCAATGCTCGGGCTGGAAACAAAACACTGCCTGGTTTGCCAGGGGGACTTTAAATTGTTTACTGAAAGCGCGTAACTCTTACATTTCCATCCTAAACATCATAGAGAAGATGTCTTATGGTGCCTGGACACACAGCAGGCAGTTTTGTGACCCACCTGCCCCCCCCCCTCCCCGTCAGCTAAAAGGGTGCTAGAGTTCCTCCAGCCTCATGCAGGAGTCAGGCTGCTGATGCGCCAGCCAGGGTAAGACAAAAGGGAGCACAGAGTGTTTCCATCCATTAGTCCAAGAAGGCTGCATGGTGAGCTCTTCTTTCATTTCATCTCCTGTTCTTCAGCCTCACTTCACTTGGTTACATACCACAACAGGATTTTTTAGTCCTGGCTGATCTGACCAAACAAACTCTTTTCCCGTAGAAATTCTGGCCACTGTGGGGTTTTTTTTTTTTAGTCACCCTTCAATAGCTTTTCTTATATTTCAACATTAAAATCATGCCAACTTGCTTCCACCCTCAGCAGAAATTCATGATGACTCAGAAATGGATCTTGTCCTGCTAGCTGAGAATCACTTCTCTAATAGTGCTATGGTTTGATATCTGTTTTCACAAAGGGAACAAACCAATGTGTCTCATCATATTTTCTTTCCTGCCCCCACATAAATTCTCTTCAGCTTGGAGGGCATTTTATTTTTGTACACATTTTGACATTTTAGTTAGAATATGATGCTTATACAGTAACCCAGGCAGCAGAGACTATAAAATCTTCTATTTATGATCTATTTCAGTGAACAGATTTTCAGTTCTCCTTACACAGACTTTTAATATTAAGTAGAAAACCCACAACTCTGTGCACCAGAAAATGATCCAAAATAATTGTTCTTCAGCAAAAGGAAAGAGGATATGGTAAAGATGTGTGTACAGTTACTTCGAAAGAAAAGCATGAAGTTAGCTACAAATCAGCTCTCTAAACTCATTAACAAAATGAAACAATAAGAGAAAAATTGGACTGCAGAGATGAAATTTGGTGAAATTTTGTATAAAGAGTGACTCATACTTCTATAAAACTTGGTGTGCCTGTAGATCACAGTGCTCATGTACAGACCAGAAAGGTAAGAACAGAATAAAGAGAACAAGCCTGATCCCGCTGTGTATACATGCTGATGTTCAAGTATCAACACTAAATAAATCTATCTATCTATCTATCTATCTATCTATCTATCTATCTATCTATCTATCTATCTATCTATCTATCGCTCTCCATATATATTATATAGATATATAAATACCACAACTGAAGCATTGGCAAACAAGTGAGATTTCTAATTACTTTTGCTGTAAGATACCACAGGCATAGTTGAGTCATACAACAAAATTTTTTCTATTAGCGGATTGCTCAGCTTTGTCAAAGCAGAAGCACTGTGAGCAGCAATGTAGTAATATTGTAAATTTCAAATGGATTACCATTTGATTCAATGAAGTTAATAGGTGGTGATAGCCTATAATTCATATATTATTCATTTTGGCAAGTCTTCCATTTGTCATTTCATCAAGCCTATCGTATACATAAGCAATTAAACCAGCAGGGCTGAAAAACAGTCCAAAGAGAAAAGCGCTCAGGTACTTTAAAGAGATCTATCCTTCATACTGTTGAAATATCATCGCCTACTTCTTAGTGGTTTTCTTTTCTTGCTAGGACCAGTAAATCAGCTCAGTAGGCACAATAATAAATAACACACTGCTGATTTCCAAGCAGCTTCTAGAAGTAGGAAAATTAATTCCAAAACAGTTACAAAGAAACTACGCACTGGAAAAGCTTAACTGGGAGGAATACAAAACAAAGAACAGCAAACAGTTACCATCACTACAAATGGGAGATATTAAATTTCGGAGAAGTGGCTGGAAATGTGTCAGGCTGGCAGCCGCAGCACAAGCACTAAATTCATGTGCAACTAGGAGGCTTGGTCCTACAGCGAGGACAAAGGACACATACAGAAATAGACTCCCAAGGAGAATCCTGCCTCTGTTTCTTGATGACAGCCAGAATGCTATCGGCATCACTGGCACAGATGGCCATAGCCCACTTACTCACTCTTAATGAAAACACAGCAGCCAACACAGGATCCAAGAGCTAAATTAACCTCTGCAACATCAAGGCCGTGTGGGGTGCTCTGTTGTGAGAAGAAGATGTGTTTGTGCCACCAGGACAGTTTTACTTTTACTGATGCTGCCTGAAGGGTGTCAGTCAGGGTTGCTCTCCCTTCTTCTCTGGCTCTGGATTCCCCAAGAAGAGCAATGGGTGTACTGATAGTGAGCTGATGCCCACGCATCACACCTGCCTGGAGGATATGGCTCCTGAACTGAGGGAGTGATCACCTGCACTCACTTTAAAACACATGTTCCACACATTTACTCCCTGTTGATAGGCTCAACAAGAGGCCAAACTATTACCCTCAGTGCCCGGAATGCTTGGATTGCATTTTCTTTGATTGAAATAGTCCCTTAAAGTAAACATAAATGAAAACCAAGCAAAAAGAGAATTTGCATCTGAATGTCGAAATTAGGCCTAACAAAAGGGGGGCATTGCTTTCTGCAAAGCTAAATAACCTCTATCTGATTCATCTAGTGAAATTCTTTGAAAGCGTCAAAAAAAAAAAGAAAAAACCCACCCCAAAAAACCAAAGAGATTTTGGTGGACTAGTCAATGTTTTACAGTGTTTCAAAAGGCCTTTGATTAAATCTCTAAGCTAGAGAGGACTCAAGCAGCTAAATAATCACTGGGCAAAAAGAAAAGTACAATCATGGTTCAAAAACTGGAGATGGAAAACAAAGAGCAGAATTGAACTGGGAGTTTCTGCGATGGCGGAAGGTTAACGGCAGTCAGCTTCTGGGCTCTGCAGCAAGTCTCATATTGCTGCTGCATTTACCACTGATCTAGAAAGAGGGCTGTATTGTGAGATGGCAACATTTGCAGCTGTCATAATTATTTCAGCTAAGCAAGACAAGAGGGGACTGTGATGATGAGGAAGAGCTAACAAACCAGAATGCACCTTGTAATGGTGAATTAAGTTCAATACTGAAAATGCAAAACAACGCACATTAAGGGAGGGACATGAGTACTGCTTCTAAATCTGACAAGCTCCCATTCATTTATACTAAACTGGAAAGTAGAAACAAGGCATTTACGTAAATATCTATGTGCTATCTCTAATCCTCACAAAGCTGTAGTCAGAAAACTAGTTAGTAGAACAGAGGAGGAATAAATAACGTACTAGTTAACACCAATTATTAGATTCTCTACAAGACCTCTGGCATAGTATGCAGTCTATCTTCACTCAGAAACAGTGATGTGAATGGGTTTGTCTAGGGGCATAGTTTGGAGAAAAGACTTTTATAAAAAGCAGTGCTTTGTTACACTTGGATTATTTATCCTTGGAAGATGGCAAAAGATGTGATAAAAGCAACCAGAGTAGCAAAGTAGAGAATAATGTCAAGAAGCAAGTGCAGAAACAGCTGCTCTCCTGTCTTACTGTTCAAGAAACAGGAACCTGATGGTGGCAATCTCAAATGGGTGACATGAAGCATTTTGGCACAAATGCTAAAAGTGATGCACAACCGAGGAAGTAGATATGGCAGAAAATTTATTGACAATCACAAAAGAGTTAAGACACATCTATACTTACGAACACAACAAATGTATTTCCCAATGTCTATAGTTAGCCCTGTATTTTTAATACTGTATTGTTAATAAAAATGTAAACAGCTAAGCTTCACGGTTTACAACATCTAAATATTAGAAAGCAAACATATAGAGTAGGAGACAGCCTACAGTGTCAGGGTAATTGACCCTCAGGCACGGTTCAGCTAGTGTTTCAACATCCATCCTAGGCACTTCTACTCTTGTACAGTTCGCAGCTCCTCCTGATAGGGTATTTTTAGACAACTGCATTTTGTCCAGCCATAAATGCTATTAGACATCATGAAGCAGTTGCATGTGACAGGATATTTTGGTGAGAACTATAGGTGAGAAATGTTTAGCTTCATACAAGCCTTTGTGAGTGTCACACCTGCATTACCTCACAAGCCATTTCACACAGGCGAAGCATAATTAACCTCCTCTGTTTCCTGCTTCTGTGCCTATACTCCAATATGCTGGCAGCTGGAAAAGGGTTTGTGAAGTGATCAACATTTCAGTTTCATAGAAGCACAGAACCACAGAATTGTTAGGGTTAGAAGAGATCATCCAGTCCAAGTTTGTTGCCAAGGCAGGGTCATCTAGGGAAGGTGACACAGGAATATGTCCAGGTGTGTTTGAAATGTCTCCAGAAACGGAGACTGCACAACTTCCCCAGGCAGCCTGTTCAGTGCTCTGCCACCCTCAATGTAAACTTCTTCCTCATGTTTAGGTGAAACTTCTGTTTTAATTTATAGCCACTGCTCCTTGTCCTGTTGCTGGGCATCACTAAAAAGAGTCTGGCACTGTGCACTTGACACCCACCTCTGAGATATTTGTATGCATTAGTGAGATCTCCTCTCAGTTTTCTATTCTCCAGACTAAACAGGCCCAACTCCCTCAGCTTCTCCTCATAAGAGAGGTACTCCAGACCCCTCATCATCTTTGTGACTTCTGCTGAACCTCCTCCAGACACTCCTTGTTTTCCTTGTACTGAGGAGCCCAGAACTGGACACAGGTTCTAGACTTGCCAGTGACATTCCTTTCCTTTTCTAATATTTTCCAATGCAAGCTTGCCAATATGTAAACCATTTCTCTTTCACTGCTGCAATGTGAATATATTAGTGCGGGCAACCACTGAACAACCAACAACATTAAGCACAAACAAAACCACCCCGCAACACACAGACCAAAGAAGAAAAACAGGCCCTGAAAAAAATCCCCTCAGAAACACTGCGTTGCTCCTCCTGTCCTCCTGAGCTGAGGCATTCCCAAGCTTTCCTACCTCTGGGAAATGCTCTCAGTGGCATTTCCCCTTACCAGCTGTAGTGCTAGACACAAGGTATGGGCAGCAGACCCGTGTTGTGCCTGTCAGGAGGCACAGCCTCCCCAGCACCACACACCAGCCAGTCTCCATTTTCCTCACCCGCCATCCCCAACCATCCCCAGTGCTGCCTTCTCCTTCTTCTCCAACTCAGTGTCATGACCCTGAAGGCAGGGTAGCTGAGGTTCTTGTTACTGCATCACTTGGAGTGGATTAGAGTGAAATGACAGTGAATGACTGGTGTTTATATATATGTGTGTGTGTGTATGTATGTGCAAGAATTGTAATTTGATCCACCACTGCCTCAGAGTCACGCCAACTGCTATGAGCCCAGGACATATTGGGAGGAAAAGGGTCAGCATTATGGCTGTTTAATTTTATCAGGAGGGGCTCACTCTGGGATAGTCAATCCTTTTGAACTGGTCATTAACATACTCTCCCCATCACCCCTCTGAGGGTCAGCTTGATTTTGTCCCGGAAAAAACCTTTCAACAGGTCCGGGTTACACCAGCAAACTTTTCAACAGGTCTGATGTGCCCAGGTCAACACCAAGAGCCGAATTATCATTACAGTCTCATGACTGTAATGTCAGTGACAGGACTCGAGAAAACAGCTTGAAGCAGTGTCTGGGGAGGTTCAGGGCAGAGATCAGGAAAATGTTCTTCACCCAGAGGGTGGATGGGCAGTGGAACAGATGTCCTGTGGAAGTGGTCACAGCACCAAGCCTGCCAGAGGTCAAGACACACTTGGATAAAGCTCTGCAGCGGCATATTCTGACTCCATGATAATATCATAACGAGAGGACAGTCACAATTTGGCTGGCCCACAGCAGCAATACCTTTCAGTAAGCCACTGAGGGTGAGTGTTCCTTTCCCACTACCCTCGGGGGCGCGCTCAGACTTCCTTCTGGAGAAAAGCTCGCGACAGGCCCGGGTCACGCCAGAGGGTCCCTTTGGACCGTACGGATCACTCCAGCAGCAGATCCAAGGGAACCTGTAGGTGTCCCAGTTTAATCCCCGTGCTGCCACCCCCCTCCCTCTCCCGCCTCCCTC
>VXBU01032193.1:364159-405833 GCA_013400315.1 Bombycilla garrulus | reverse complement strand
CTGTCGCCGTGCGGGGAAAGGGGGGGGACACAAGGGGCCGCCCCCGCCTCCTTATCCTTTTGGAGTGGGCATTATGTAAACTCCGGGACTTCCTCCGTGGATTCAGGTATCGCCAGAACGTTTGGGTCGGAGGCAGAAGAATAAAGGACTCTCGGCATGACGTGTCCTGTTTATGGTAATGAGCGAGAAAAAGAAGTGGCTGCTTTTTTTTTCTCCCCTCTCTCGAGAAGAGCAAGGGTTAAACGGAGTTAAGAGCAGCAAGCGTTAAGCTATTGAACACGGAAATGACGGGAGGGGAAAGCACTGAGAAAAACACGGTTTATTTTTAAACTGTGAAAAAATTACTTTGAAGTCACTGGTAATAGTCTTGTCTAACTATTGCACAGAGTGATTTGAGGGAAGGAATGACAATAGGACTTAAATTAATAAACGTGACTAAAACTTTATTCCTAGACGTTTCACAGTTAAAGTAACAGATTTTCAAATAAAAGGTAAAAAACAGAGTATGCTTTTATATTAAAAAATAACATCAGCGATAGGCATTGGAAGAGAAATATGTTGATTGTTATGAAATGTCATAAAACCTGGAAACATAAGTCTACACTCTGACCTGAAAAAACACAGACACATCTGGTGTTCTAGGCCCAAAGTCCTAAAGTAGAAGTGTTGTGGATTCAAAGCCACTTCTGAGTTGGCTGTGAAGAACGGGATCTTTTGTCAGTCTCTAGTCAAATGAACATAGTGGGAGAGGAAAAAAACAACCATGCAATTACCCTTTCTCAGAGTTTGCAGTGGAGAAATTCAAGGGAAATCTTGATAAACATGTTACTGTTTAATCGGAGGAGGAAAATGGCAACACAAACACATCGCAGGATTTGGCTGCCATGAAAGGATTAGATGTACTCTGGGAGACTTTTTTTTTAACTTTTTTTATTACACACAAAACACTCTGTTAAAAATGCTAAGTTTAATGCACCGTACAAAGATAATAAAGGAGCTTGATGACTATAAAGCAGGTTTCTGGGAGGGACCAAGTGATTTAAGGATGTGTAATTTAATACTCAACTCTGAATTTCCTGGCTTTTGTTCAGTCTTTTATGACCTTGTATTTTTAGAAACATTTTGTATTTTCTGGTGCTTAGTGGCAGTGGGTTGTTTGGTTTTGGTTTGTTTTTTTTTTTTTCCCTTCTATGATGATCATAGCTTAGTGGCTATCAAATCCTTCTGCTGTTTTGTTTTGCTTTTTTTCTTTTTCTCATGAGCTAGAATTTAGAGGTTGAACCTCTCTGATCTCTCAGTGTTATTGCAGAAGTATATTTTCAAGCTATCCTTGTGCTGTCCCTGTTTTTTCTCACTTATCTCCCTTTGCCATGGTGTTAAGGAAAATCATTACCTCAGAGAAATTACAGATGTCATAAAGCATAGTTAGTAGGTTATAACGATTAAATACCTTTACTCTAGCTCTTAAACAATGATATGTGCTGAAGGTTGAAGAATTCCTAGGTTAGCCCTGAGGACTCTGAAAAGGAGAGGTGCCAATATAACTTGTCTGTGCTTTTCTTTTTCCTCAGTGCAGATGGGAGTAAATGGCTCCTTAAGTGGCCCATCTTTTCTTTTGGGTAATTTAATGAATGTGGCTGTTAGGGCAGCTCCATGTTTGTTACCAGCCTGGCACCTGGAGTTGCTAACTGGGCTAGTGGATGGTGTCAGAGCATTTCTGCCTGAGAACCAGGGGGCAAACACACTGAACATCTCCTGCCTCTTCTCTGTCCTGCATCCTTCAGCCCTAAGAATACAATAAAAGGGAAGAAAATTAGGAGAGTAAGGAAGATGGCCACTAAGAATGTGCTTAGCACTGTGAAATAGTGTTTCTACAAATCAGCTCTCAAACAAAAGTGCTCACGGTATCTTCTTTGGTAATACTGGCACTTGCAGTGCTTCTGAAATTACCTGAGTAGTAGTGGAAGAATGCTGGATGTTTTTGTTGTAAGGAAATATGAATTATATATTGAGCAGGTATAAAGAACTGTTGTATTCTTGACCAAAATACTCAATGGAAAAGAGATACCTGTCCAAAGAAGCCAGTAACCTAAAGCAATTCTTACTATTTTCTATTACTGTAGTAGAGGTGTCCTGTACACTTAAATTTTCTCTTCTGCCTCTGTAGCTTTCTGGCTATAGAACTGTTATTCTGGAGTAATTTCCTTCCTTCTGTTCTGTGACTGATTGGAGGTAGACA
Organism: Bombycilla garrulus; assembly: GCA_013400315.1. Taxonomy (NCBI): domain Eukaryota; kingdom Metazoa; phylum Chordata; class Aves; order Passeriformes; family Bombycillidae; genus Bombycilla; species Bombycilla garrulus. The sequence goes on along the minus strand of VXBU01032193.1, from coordinate 403,594 downwards.
GTGTTAACAGCATTGCTTTGCCTTTACCTTGGATGTGTTGGGGCTACTGAAAAAATGTGTGAAGAGGAGCAATCAGTGCAAAAGGTTTCCAAGTTATTTTTCATATAATTAGTTTCATAGTTTTAGTGTGCTGATGTACTGCGAGTGGCGATATTTTTGTTTGATTGGATTGTGAGGGGAATGATGGTCCTCTCAATGTAATTTCTGAAGATTCCTTTCATTTTCTTGCTTACTAGTGGACAAGTTGTATGGAAGCATGAAGTGTAGTAGATGTCTCTTCCTGCCCATTGCAGCTGGGATGTTTTGTGTACTGCATTTCTGCACCTGAAGATTTTTGCAAGCATCCTGCAGAGTGCTTAAAAATGAAAACTGTCACAGAACCAGATCTAGTGGTGCAGGTTAAAAAAAAAAAGGAATATAGTCTAGCATCAGGATAAAAGCTCTTTAAATTTTGTTAAGGTCAACAAAACTCAAGAGCCAGTGCTTTTTGTGCTATCTCTCAAAACCATAGTATTACTTGGAAGAGAAAACTTACATGGGGAGGTGTTTTTGTTAAGCAGAGTAGGTAGCTTTGTCAAAATCTTGGTACAAAATACATAGACAATGGCATCAGTGATACTGGAAATATATGAAAGACTGTACCTAGAGTATGTTTTTCATATGGACAGACATACTTTTTGTGTTGCTGTCAGTTAGCTGTGCAAGCTGATAGAAAGCTAACAGTCTTACTACCTGTTGTTTGTGGTGTATCTTTGTTAAGGGAGACAATGAAAAACCGTATCAGGAAAAAAAATTGATGTAATTTTACATAATTATAATTTTTACAGCTCTGAGCTGTAGGAAAGTGGTAAAGAAAGCATAAGTGCATGCTGCATATAAAGCAGTTACTGCACAAAATTACTTAGCTAGTAAGGCAAGACATCTTTAAAAATATTCCTCCATATTTCTAGAATATTCAGAATTAACACCTGGATCCTGTTGAAAAAACAGGGAATTCATAAATGCTATATGTGATATGAAAGGTCCACTAGACAGACAAGTTAGGTTTACAGCAGATAGTGATCTATACTATGTAGTGTAAGGAGATAGAAACAGACTGCAGATTTGTAACCATGGAAGAAGCTATATACAGAATTGGGTAAACAGACAAAACCATTTGTGCCTAAATAATGGAAACTCCTATAGAAACTTCAGTTAAATAAGTCTTGTGACAATTGTCCAAAAAAACTGAAGAAAGTTACGCAATTTTGAGTAAGCTACCATTGCATTAACTTTTTCTAATGGCCAGGGAATCTTAGCCAGACATTTATTTACAGTGCAGTTGCCTTTGAACTGTCTGTAGTGCAAAACAAAACAAAAAAGCCGAACCAAAAATACACTGTTTTTCAGTGCAAACTATGCATTCCATTTCCTGCTGGAAAATGAAGAGGATTCTATACTAATAGTTCTGTGTTGTCACTCAGTGTTACAAGGATGGTGTCAATTTTTCTGGCAGAAAACACTCAGGGTACATTCAGTACAGTTTGTCTGTTCTGGACAGCCTTGTAGCTCTGACATGTCTTGCTTTTTCTAAACTGGGGAAGAAGTTAAAGTAAAATTAGCAATTTGTGTCTTTTGTTTTTTTTTTTTCTTAGAGTTATGGAATCATTTGGTTTGCAAAAGAGCTCTAGGAACACCAAGTCCCACCACAAACTCAGTACTGCTGAGTCCTAGACTAAACTGTGTCCCCAAGTGCCACCTCTACAGGTTTTGTAAATACCTCCAGGGATGGTGACTCAATCAGTTCCCTGGGCAGCCTGTTCCATTCTTGTCTCAGTGAAAACTTTCCTAATGAATTCAAGAGAAGATTAGGCTTTGATTTTTTTTATTTTTGGCAGTGTGAGCAAGTCATTGAACCACCTGTTGGAAATAACTGCAGTTCAGCTTATGTAAACTTCATTTAAGGATTTAAACTGGATCAACATGCTGACTTTTGTCTAGGTAGGTGCTCCCATAGACTTCTTTGGGGCTGTTTGGTGTGTATGCATTATGCACTTTGATTCAGGCTCAAAGATGAGCTTTTTTTGGAAGCAGAGAAGGCTTCTCCTAACATGTTTTTATTTGAATTAGTTTTTTTTCAAGTAGATTGAATTTAAATTTAGATTAATTTCACTGTAATTTTGCTTAAGGAGTGGTGATACTACTTGTACTAAAAATCTTTAGTGTGAATGCTTAAAAAATGAAATAAAGCATGGTCAACTCACAGTTGTCAAACACTTCTAATGAAAGCCCAAGTGAAAACAGTTCTAGTAATTAAACTTACCTGTGATCTTTATGGTATAAAGTTCAAGATTTGTAGACTTGTTTTCCCTTCTCTGCCCCGAGTGCATCTGTTTTCAGAGCTCTCTTTATAATGCTGAAAATCTTTGGTGTTAAATATGATGTACTTCAAAAATGTTCTTTTAAATACTCAGCCTATAGCATGTGACTGTGGAAGGGGTCTGTTTTGAGGAAAAATTGGGCAGTATCTGTGTGATCTACTTCAGGTGTTTCAAACCTCCAATTCCGAAGTTCAGAGTTGGGCGTCAAATTTCTTTTTTATTCACAAGCAAGGAAGTGAGGATTCAGGTTACCAAAGGATGTGACAGCAGTGTAAGGCATCACGCTAATGGGCCACTCAGCTCAAGAGTCACATTGGTGACATTGGTCACAAGTGCCTGACAAAAAATCTAAAAACTTATTGGGCATAAATGGTGTTTGTGTGTGTTTCCCCTCTCGGCTTCCAGCCATTTTAAGCTGAAGGACATTCTGAACTTAAGGCAGTGTCTCAGTTTGCAGTTCTAGAAGCTTGCCCGGTGTCCTCTTAAACACTAACATCTGTAGTATCCTTTGGTAAGATACTTTGCAGTTCAGCTAACTGTTCAGTTAAGAGCCTCTTTCTTGTTTTAAAGCATGCTGATAAACTAGGATCTCATAACCACACATAACTCAGTGTAGCCTGGTGGTACTGAAAGACTTAACTACGACGTTTAGACAGTGTAGAGATACTTGGAATATTGGAAAGTAGTTAACTGGATGATGTTTAGCCTTCTCTTAGACATATTAGTTGTATGAAAGTACAAATAAAAGCAGTATGCTCAAGCAATAAAATGGGACTCATAGGAGATTGTGTTAAAAGGACAGCAGTTCTAAATTTAGGGTGTCTTCTGTTTTAATGGGATGAAAGTAGTTTTTGGGCACTGACTTCCCCAAGCATGTTGCTTCACCACATCAAGTGTTTGGCAATACTGGTAAGGTATCCTGTTACTTCTGCCCCTTTGTTGACCTCTTATTTGCAGTGTAACAGCTGTGTGTGGCTGTGTTGTGAACTGGATCGGGGAACTGATCTGCTGCTTAAAAAAATCTGGTAGGTTTCTTAAAACCTGATCAGCTAATCAATCTGGTTCCTGGTATGTCCCTGCAAATAAGTGTCTGGATTGGGGAGGAGGTGGGAGAAGGGAAGTTTCAGGAAGAGGTGCTAAGAATACCTTAAATAGGTATTGTTTCCAAACACTTAGATTGTGATTTCACAAAGCTAAGTCTGCTGGGTAATAGATTTACATTTTCAATAATATTTGGCTGGTTCCTACTGCTTTGGTCTTTTCTATGTGGAAGACTTTCCCAAATAAGGAGAATGACTCAGTCTGAAACTTCACAGATTGTCAAGTGCATAGAGTAACCAAGGGAACTTCTTTGCAGTCTATTTTAAAGTAGAAACCTAAAGACATTGAAGAAGAAAGTATTAGTCCTTCCTCCATTTTTTAATCGGACTTCTTCGAACTTAAGGAATGTCTTAGGAGTTCAGTGTTATGTCCTTTTAGCTGAAGGATCTCTACATACTTAGGCATAATAATCTGTAAGAGCTAAATAGTGATCTACCAGTGTTTGAAAACCAAGCAAACACATGGAAGCTCTAACCAAGAGCTTGATGTACTTGATTATTACACTGGTTGTGACAGCCCGAGGAAATAACTTAAAAGTAGTGAACAGTAAAACATATTGTGTATGGAGGAGTAAATTACTGGTTTTTCCTCGTATGATACATCAGAAATCAACATGGAGAAGGTAGGCAGCAAACTTAATTGTCAAACTTGTGAGATGATTGAAGGATCTCTATACAAAATATCTAGTGGTACTAGCAGCATACTGAAGCGAGCAATGGATGTGCACTCTGAAAAGTAAGGTGGTTGGCCACTTGTCTTTAGGTAGTAGCACACTGGGGTGAGCCATTAACACCAGAGGAAACATGGTAAGTTAAACCTAATGTCAGTGGCTGAAGAATTTCTGGTGTGCTAGTGAAGTTTTGATTGCTGGTGTGGCCATGATGAGAGTTCTCCCTGGCTGACCACGTGTCATTGGTTAGGAGCTGGTGGGTGCTGCCTCTACAGCCTGATAAGCACTGACAGTTCTAGGAACACTTGCACAAGGGAGCACTGGGCTCAGAGGTTTCTACAGGTCAGTCCCTGACCCTCTGCCCTTAGAGGTTTTGTACTGTGGGCCAGCTGGGCCTGATCTTTCTGCCTGACTAGGCTGTCATTCTCCTGCAGTTTCTTCTTTGCTGTGTGACCTGGCTTGCTGCACCTGAGACATGATTAATCTGAGCAGTCATGTCAGTGTTAATGCTCCTGGAAGAAGTGTGTTTGGCTGTGGGATTTTTGCATATGCAGATCAATTGCTGTGCAGGTGCAGTGGGCCTCCCTGTCTGGACTGGAAATGACAGCTGGAGTACTGCAGCACAAGTGATTTGTACAGCACACTCAAAACAGGCAGCTCCTTTCATCATGGTACAGATCCACATGAAGAGTAGGCATGGGAGCAGCGTGAATTATTCTTATGGCAGTGGCAGTCTGTTCCTGGTTTCCATCTTACTGAATTACCTTGCCTCTTGCCACCAAGAGGCATTTCCATTTTGTTTGTTAAAATTTTTAAACTATGTCCAGTGGCCCCATGCATGACTATCACACAAAAGTTGAGGAATTTGGGTGTATCTGGTGCTTGGTTAAGCAGGTTGTTGCTAAAACAACTCATCTAGTCAAAAGCCTGCTTACAGGTTGCCCGTGGAAGGGACTGTGAAGAGGATGACACATCCAGAAGGTTAGTCTTAGCAGAGTGCAAGTGGCTCTTGGGTTTAGGCTGAAAATCCTGGGAGTAGACAAGAGCTGAAATTGGGCATTATTGTGGCAGAGTTAAATGTATAGTGAGCCTAGTAAGAAAAAGAAGTAGGAGCTGCATGAGCTCAGTCGCAGGCTGTAAGGCTTAATGCTGTCCTGAAACAACATTTGTAACATGGAAATTAATTATGAGTAGTATGTGCTGTATAATGACTGATGTTTGTTCTGGAGGACATTAGAATTGAAGTGTCTTCAGTAACTTGCAGATTCAGAAGTACTAAGCATTAGATGAAACTAACTCTCTTATGTTGTGTTTCAGTCTATAAAAATGAGTAAGCCTCGTGCGTTTGAGAAATCATACAGTTCCTTCTAACACAGGTGGCCTTTTGTCAATTGTGTTACTTAGAATGGTGAAACTTTTTTCCTGGTTTCCCTTCAAATAATTGTAGGACCTTTCTGGATTACTATATCCAGGACTTCTTTTAGCATTCTTAATTGCAGTACAGGTGTTTACAGTGCAATGTAATGCAAAATACTCCAGCATAAAAATTGAGTTGATTAGAATATTGTATGTTGTGTGCTCATTACATAAGCCTTTTGTTTGAGTAGTTGGCATGCATATCTTTCAGTCACCTTTTCCAAGTAACTAAAATACGTTTTTTGTGTGTTTTGAATGCTCATGTTTTTCAGGTCATGGAAAAACTCCAAAAGATGCTGCTTCTGTTCGAGCTACACATCCTATACCTGCAGCCTGTGGCATATACTATTTCGAAGTTAAAATTGTCAGTAAGGGAAGAGATGGGTAAGCTGAGTGCATTATTAATTAATTATGTACTGAAATCTTGCCTCACATCATCTTTCAGTCAACAGATGTCTTCGGTATCAAAACATATTTTCATATTTTATCACTTTATATAGCTTGACTCCTTATTCTTGAGAAGTTGCACTCTTATAGTTGATCCTTTCAAGAGAGTTGATTGTGGGATTTATTGTCCACAAATCAGTGTACACAATAAATACCAAAACATCATCTCAGTTTTTCTTGACAAAAAAAGTTAGGTTTTGAATGACTGGTTTGACCCTGCTGGTACTTTTAAAGATGTTGGGTTTTGGCTATATGGATTTACAGACTTTCATGTAATTTTTAGGGTATATAGCAGACCAACTTATTTCCTCAATGTGATCTTTCCATGGAAGTCATATCCATTTTGAAACAGAAAGTTATTCTTAAAGCTACTTGTTGATGAATAGTAATAAGAATATTGGGGAATATTCTGAATAAGTGCCTGGGAATTTGTCACCCTGTGGAAAGAACAAGAATTGATGAGTAAGAAGCTGCTACTTCCCATAATCCATCTGAATTATGACTCTGTTGAACCACAAGTGATACGTGCTTTTAAGTCTGCTGAGGCAGATAGAATCTCACCTGGGAAAATCTTGAAGTGCTAATGAAATCTTTGCTAGAGCACTTTAATTCGTTTTCATCTTTCACTGCTTTTGGTAGAGGATGTGTATTAATTCTGATACACTGTACGACTGCTTTCTAATGTGCTGTAGTACATTTTCTGGTTCTGCTTCAAGGTTCCAGTCAGGACTGGCTGTCTCTCTTCTAGGTACTGTGCAAGCACATTGCAGGTGCTTATGCCCTGTTGTGAAAATAAGTCTTGAGAGAGAAGAACTGTGAATGAAATTCAGTACTTTTGTCTTTTCTTTGTCTTGCTGCAGTTTGTTTCTTTTGTTTTCCTAGGGTCCTGTGAGCCTTCTGTAAGTCAGAAACAGTATTCAAACTTCTTTGTTTTCCTTATAGTATTGCATAGTGGTGTTTTGAAAGATAAGCCTCTCAGTAGTGCTGCAGCTTTGTAGGGGCATTTATGAGTTTGTTGTTATTTCTGTTCTCAAAAGTTATCCCTGGGAGAGTTCTTTGCTATGAGAAACTTACATATATAGCTACTTTTGTTACACTGTGAAAACCTAATTATATTTAAATTGAGGTGGTAGAAATTAGTTTTTCAAGTAACATTCTGCTACTGATTTTAAGAACACCTTTATTTTTGGGCGGTTGTGTGTGGGTTTCTTGTTTTTTTGTGTTTTTTATTTTAGAAACATTTAAAAAATTTTCCTGCTGCTTTGGGTTAAAGAGAGGTTTTTACTGTGACTTGCTAGTGGTGTGTCTCTTGAAATAGGTTTCTGCCTACTTAGTTTGGAAGGTAGCTTTTTTGAAGTGATGGATTTCAAAAAGTGTCCGCACATGTGGGTGTGTCATTTTACATAGCTCCTCAAACACTTCACCTTAGATAATTTGTGTTGGATTTTAGTAATTTCAAATTCAGTAGACCACTCAAGGCAATCCTGCAAAAGTGGGAAAACATCACTGAGTAAAGTTTTCCGAGGTTTTGTATTTAAATGGTTGTGAGATGTACATAGCTATGACTTGTGAAGTTGCCTGCTGAGATTGCATAAAAATGGAGAGGTACTTTTTTCAGTTAATACTGCCTCATCCTTGCTTCAGCCTTGTGACCTTCATTTAGTGTCACTATATGAAACATTAGCTGCATAATGACCTGAGATGTTAATTTTTTTCATTGCGTAAGATAGCTGGGAAATACTGTACACACAGCTAAAGCCAAATGTAGCTTGGCTGATAAAGACCAGGAGTCAACATGTGGCACCTCACTGGATGTTAATTGTGTATCTCTGGACCCTGTTCTCAGGTCCAGGAGGTCTTTGATGAGATGCAGAATGAATCTCTTACAGTTCAGTGTTACCTTGCCTTCAGACTAATAATTTTTTCTGTAATAAGTAAACTGGGCAATTTAATGCAGGGAAATAGGACTATAGAAACCAGTTTGTGTCTATTTGGATTTATTAGTTCTTTTTCACTGCCTGTTGTGTTTGCTCCAGGTACATTTCTTACCATTTTTCTTTTTGGCATCTGGTAATGGGAACAGAGTTCAGGAGGACCATGTCTGTGGAAGACCAGCACGTAACTAATAGGGTCAATTAGCTAAAATGCCTTACTTGCAAAATCGTGTGTTCTCAAGGTCTAAGCCTAGCTGTGGAAGCAGTAGAGCTGTATTTTATTGTACTGTTTAAAGTAAATCCTAGACTACTCAAGGCAACAGAGATATCTCTCTGTAAGCTGAAACACAGCTTCCAGCTTTCATAAATGTCAATGGATAATTTGGTGGTGTTTGTTTGGAGCTCTCTTTGGTAGTAGCCATTACTACTTCTATTTATTTTTTTAATAAACTCCGCATAAAGTATTTAGTCCATGTACTATATTATAGGAATATATCTAACAGGATTCTTGCCTGTGTGCTCTACTTAGTATGACTTGCCTGAAATAATCAGAAAACCTTTACTAAAAACCTACTGTAGGAGATCCATTTTTCATGCTACTGTAGCACCTGAAGGTGCTGCTCCTGGAACCTGATCTTGCATATCTGAAAGGAGCAGGGCAAAAATTATTCTTCTCTGAAGAAGCATAGCTCTTTTTTGTTCAGGGTATGGATATAGCATGGCTTCTTGTGGCTGTCACACAGACAGCCACAGTATTGGTTTTGTTACTCTAATGACCTAGGTCATTAAATTCTTTGACATATATAGGTGGGAAACTGGGTTGAGTAGAAATTTGAAGGTGTGTAATATGATAATTTTGTACAAGTTTGTGACCAACTTTGAGAGCATTATAAACACACTGAAGAAAGTGTGAAGAAAAACAAGTTTACTAGGAAGGAAGAACTGGATATGGAAATTGGAGTTGCAGAGCAGATGAGCAGCAAAGTTGCTTTTTGATACCTCCATGTGGTGTGATAGGGTCAGTAACTGATGGTAGTGGATGAGAAAAAGGGAAGTAAGAATTAAGTTCAGTAAAAGTAGTAAGGTTGAAATATCATTCAAACAAAATCTGTCTTGGTATTCGTAAAGTGTTTGATACAAGGAGTCCTAATGTGCTGCTATAGTACAGATATGTGAAATATTTATCCTAGATATTTTTTTATTCTTGCGGAAAGTTCTAACTAACTGTCATATTGCTTTGTAAATATTTCCTGTTGTTCTTTATTTCTTCAGCTTTCTTCCTTAGTTTCATGTTGTCTTTTGTAGCCTAAGAGCCTCTATTTATATATATTCTCTTTTTATGCTCTCTTTTGCTTTGCTTTGGCTCACGCGGAACATTGTGGACGGTTATGTGAATGATTTGAGTCAGTGACAGTAGAAGGGTAATGGGTGTATGGGGAGCAGTACCAAGGTGATGATTAGAAAGCATGGTAGGAAGGGGACTATTAACTAACAGTAATTTATGTCTGCATCTCTGTTGAAATGTCCAGTTAACTTAAAAATAAATAAAAAATTTGGCCGTGAGAAGAAGCAGTCTCTGAACTCATTGAGTTCATGTCCCTTTTCCCATTTGTGTTTGTGTCAGTTTGATGGTAAACCTGATTGGATAACTGATTGTCCAATAGCTGACCTCCAGATGAGTTAGTTTTCATTCAGTTTTTTTCCCCAGTGTTTCATGAGTAGGTATGACAGCAAAAGAGGGTGAGACTAGGAGCAGAAAGCAGAATCTGGAACAAGGGGACTGGGAATGCTACTTTTGGTCACAGTACTAGCTTACACGCATTACTTTTAGTTTAAAGCCTTTTGGCTTTTTAAATCTTTTACCAGGAGAGACCTGTTTCTTTCCCGGGGACAATGAACTTCTCAGAATAATACTTTTATCCTCAGCGTCTTGAATTTCTGTCCATTCTTATTCATTGATTTGTAAATAGTGATAATAATGAGTAACAAATAATAAGAATGGGCAAATGATAATAATGCCGTGTACAGTCTTCTAGACAGTCTTAAGTGCTTTTAGAACAGCTGAGGAAGATGATGCTTAAAATGCAAGATCTCAGAATCACAGAATGCTTTGGGTTGGAAGGGACTTTGAAGATCATCCAGTTCCAACACCACCACCAAGGGCAGGTTCACCTTCGACTAGACCAGGTTGCTCAACACTCCATCCAACCTGGCCTGGAACACTTCAGATTATTTTTTTTTTTAAGAAGTGTGAAAACAAGGATTGGGAGTGGTAAGCTATCCAGAAGAATCACTGAAAACTAAGTTTAGAAAGGCTATTTTCTTTTAGCAGATAGCACTGAGCTTAGACTTCTGTGAGCAAGGTTCTTTAGTCTGTGGTGTGGTGGTGCCAATGCAGATCTTCATGGGCAGGCTTTATAGCACATGTGTAAGTTCTGCTAAATGTTGTGCACTAAAATGAAATGTTAATACAGCAATTCATGCAAGTAATCAATATGTTTTTGGTAAAGCAGTGTTAATAAGACTTTAGACACTTGTTACACTATGGCTGGTTTTTAACACTGGGTGTACAATCAGTCATCTGTTGTTTTGGCACTACCTTGTGTAGTATGTGTTGTGTATGTGATGAAGTAGGTGGTGAAGTAAAAAAGGAAAAACTATACAAAAATACCATGAGAATTAAGTTTTCATGAGTTTTCATGACACCTATGCCTGTGGTGGAGCCTGAACTGTTTTAGTGTTTGAGTCATGTCCATGAAATACAAATGCTTTGTTATCTTCTAGAGGATGTACCTGTACCTCTTCAAACACAAACTATACTTTTTTATTACGAGTTGTTTATGTTGCAGTAAGTTGCATCCAGTATACCAGTTTTCTTGTTCAACAGAAGCATAAACCAATGAACAAAATATATAACATTGTCAGCTGCTGGTTGGTTTCTATTTGTTTTGTACGTTACTAATGTACTCTGAAAAAAATTTTATGCAGTCCTAAGACCTATTTTTATAGTTTTAATATGTCTTCAGCAGCTATTTGTTACAAGAACAGGGATTTGTTAGAACAACATGCAAAACTTCACTCAGTCTCTATTTACATATAAGTAGGCCTTGCAGCATTATTAGCATAGTACTTATGTATAGAGTAGACTCTGATATGGTCTGAACTATCCTTCTTCCATTGGTGTCTTCGTTTGAATTGTAGCAGCTGCAAGAAGAGAGATCAGGTCATGAATCAGCAAGTGCATCTTTCTGTAAACTATAGCAGCAATTCGTTTTATACCTGAGTGTATGAGACCAAACATTGACAGAAATAAACATGAACTAAATATGTAGTAAGATTAAGGTTTGTGTTTAACTGGTCATAAATATTGGAACTGTGACAAAAGCTTTCTTTCTTTGTTGGTGTATGCTAGAAATTAAAAATTGTACTTTAAAAAGAGAGTCAAGAGAATATATTTAATGTCTTGGTCTTAGCTTCTTGAAAAATCTTTTACTTCTTTCTTCTGAAGTTCATTCACATAAATATAGTGTATAGATGATAACTTTACTGTAGCTCACATTTACAGTATATTATTTTCTTTGCAGCTATTCTTTTCTGACACTGTGGTCCCCAAAAAGGCTCTAGTGCTTGGGGACAAGTGTGTCATAAGATGAAATGGTGAAACCTCAAAGAGGGAGGGATGTGAATAAATGAGAATCCTTACAGGAGCATTAGAACAATCACAAGCAAAATGTTGCAGGAGTAACAGTTTCGAGCACTATGCAAAAGGACTGCCTGATTTATTTTTGGTTCTTCTCTATGCAGAACTGCATTAATCTGAAACCTGGGTTTATCATGTTCAAAATACTGTTTCCTTGGAAATACTCCATAAAATTAAGCTTGTTTTCAATTTGAAATGAAAGACTCAAACTGTCTATGGCATATTTTGAAACATTTAAATAGATTACCATTCTTATTGCGATTGTGCAGACAATAAGGATCTTAAATTGACACATTTGTACAAAATTTTAATGCAGAGTAACTATATTAAAGATAAATGTAGGTACCTTTTTAATGTGCCTTATTTCTGGCCTCATAGTGTCAGCAAAGGCAGCATAGAAAACTATAGGAGAACATTATTCAAACTTTGTGTCATTGCAGGTCTGTTGTGAGGGCCCTACAGAAGTTCATTGAGTCTTTAAATTCATACAGATGATGCAGTTTTTTGTCTTTGTCTTCTTTTCAAGATAGAAACATAATGATAAAATAAACTATACCTGTTAAATAGCTTACCTTTTTTTCAGTATTACTTTCTTAATAATCAATGCATTCAAAACATTAATTCAGTTTGCCTTATTTATGGCTGTAAACATCTGTTAGAGCTTTGTCTTAGGTTCCCTACAGGTATGGTAACTTAGGTTTTAACACTGCGTGGTTGAAGTTGCTTCCTTTAGATGTAAAGCATGTAGGGAATAAGGTACTTATTCCTTTCTGCAACACCAAAAGAGTTGTTTTTTGGAGCAACATGTAGCAGTTCCCCATGTTACAATGTCTTCAGTAGCATGTGTAGGTACGATGGAAGTCAGAAGGTATTTGACTCTATGCAGATAGCAAGTGAAATTTCTGTAGTAGGGAGGCTATTGCATACTGTTATGTAAATATCTGCTAAATTATTTTAGTTGTTTTTATAAATACAGTATGAAATTTTTGATGTTTTTTTACTAGAGAAGTGATTATTTAGTACTTGAATTTATCTTCAGCCTTTTTTGAGGTATCTGTGGTTTGGTATAATTTTTGAGATTCCTCTTTATGGAGTGAGCAGGATAGGATATAATTAATCTGAGTTCTGATTTTTATCAACTTTAATATTGAATGATCTTTCATATACCTTCAATGTAGTGGCTTCAAGATCTAGTGGAACACTTATAAATAAAAACATGAGTTGTGTCGCTTTCTGGGTTTTTTAATTTCTCAATCTTGTAGCATTTGCAGTTCTGTACCATTTCTTACTTGTTTTTTTCCTTCTATTAGGCTCTGGCTGTTTTTATTTCTCACAATTAGTCTATTCAGGCATCCAAGTAGAAACTTCAGGCTCCAGCAAAAATGTAAATTTAGCTCTTTGACTAGAAAGATACTTGAGGAGAAAATAGTTATTGTGAGCTTTATGCTTAAACATTTCTCTGCAGAGAAGCCTAGGCTTTTTAGTATGTGTTACAGGAAAAAGGAAAGTATCATAGTGCCTTTTTTTTTACATTTTCTCTTTTGCTTTTTGGTTAAAAAAAAAGGTAATCTTCAGTGAATCTTAAATTCTGTAGTTTTAGTGTTCCTAAAGTTTCTATATGACTTGTGAAATGTAAACTAGAAAATGTGCTGACACTAAAATGGTAACCTATATCTTAATTGAACTGGACTGGAACAAGAATAAATAAAATTTGAAGTGAAAAAACAAGAGTTTGTAAAATATGCTTGCTTTCTTGGTCCATGATACCAATTTGGCTGCACTTTAAATTGGTTTCCAGCTATAGTCTCTTATTTCAGTCTCTCCTGGGTTGATTTCTTGTCTTCCTTGAGTGGTTGTTGGTTATTTTACAAGCTCCTGTAAGAGCTGAGCATGTTAATGAGGTGATGAGTAGCAGCCAGTGGGACTGAAATGGCTCAGGAAGAGGGGCTGCTCAGTAAAACCGGCACCAGGCCACTTTGCCATTTGCCTGGAGAAATGATCCTCCCTCCACAGCAGCCAGGGATGTCTTTGGGTAGGGAGCGGAGGTGGAGGGACAGCCCTCAGGTGCTGAGGGAGGCAGCATCAGAACCACACCATTGTTCACTGTCTCTGGTCTCTGAAGCCACGCTGTGTCAGGTCCCTTTTTGGAAGATGCTACAGGCAGGACTGAGGGTGCTGCTTTGTGGTACTGGCACCTCCACTTGCCAGGGGCAGCTCTTTTGGCCTGACACATAGCTACAGACAGGAAGAACAGATCTGCTTTGGTCTCCTAGACCAACCTATTAATGTGACAGAACAGCAAGAAGTGTGTCATGAACTGACTTAGAACATCCTGGGTCTGCATTGCACCTGGGCTGTTTGTTGTGCTGCCCATCATTTTTGTCATAGACTGAGGGAGGAAAACTGGAATACATAGCTCTGCCACTCTTCTGATTCTGACCTGCATGAAATGTGAACTTTAAGCAGCAAACAGGAGGACAGTTTATATACTTCCTCTTACTGAAGCAAGTCTTTTTGCAGACCCGGACTCTTGACCTAAGCAACAGTTAAGTGTCTTAAAAAAACAAACAAAAAAGTCCGTTTGAGTCTGTGAAGGTTGCAGGTGAGAGGAAAAGGTAAGAAAGTTACATGTAGTGGTTTGGCATAAGTATAACTCCAGTTAATAAATTTTAGAGTATTTAAAGCCTATCTGTCATGGTACTGTTTTCCCTCTCAATTTATAGTGTACTAATCTAGTTGAACATGAGACTACCTATCTATCAACTACAAAAACTAATAAATTAGCTTAATTCATGAGCCTTTAATTTCTCTCACTTCAAACCATAAGTTGTAGACATTCCTTTTGCCTTGTGAAAGATGTCTATGGTAAATTTATTAATTATTTGGAATGTTTTTATCTAACTTCAGTTCCTATTAATAGCAAGTCTCATTCACAAAATGGTGTTAACATTTTGAGTACTTGTAAGTGAATCCCAGGGAAAAATGCATTGTTGAACATCCATCTTCTTTGTGTGATGGTGTTAGTGCCTAGTGCTTTCCAGTCACTACCAGTGGGTAAAGATTCCTTGTTCCCAGCTATATTAAATACAGCTGTTACTGAGGAGGCTTGGAAGTTAGGATATCTGAGGAAGAAAAGAGTGGTGGTATCAAAACATTGCCTAGACAGTGATCTAGCTAATATTTTACATTTTTGTGTAACCTTAATCTTGTTACTATAAAAATGCTGAAACAAAACTTTGATTCCGTTTTTAATATGACTCACATCCAAAGACATTTTTGCAGTTAGTGGAGTTCAAGTTATCTAAAATTGCTTTTGGAAGTAAACATCTTTTTCTGTAATGAACAAGAGATTTTCAGGCTTTACATGTGTATCCTTCATGTATCAGACATTATCAAAGAAGGGCTTTGTAAGTGTGAAACATAGAATCAGGTAAGATAACTGTTGGAAGTGATCCATAGAAAAAGCAGAAACCCCTGTACACAATTAAGTATATCACTTCTGAGATGTCCTGCTCAGTTTCATTCCATGTCTAAAGCATTTTAAATAGCAGATTAACTTGCACTTCCAAGTGGAATAGTTGCTTAAAAATTTCATTTTATGAGCTGGAAATACAAAGGTCATGTTTGTTGGCTTAGACTGTTTTCAGATTGCCATGGGTGAATATTTTGTTTTCATTTAGTTTATTATTTCATAGCAAATTCTTGTTAACTGATGTGAACTGGTGTCAAAATACTTTGAATGATTTGATAACTAGGAAATGTAGGTTTAGGTGATTTTTGGATGCTTGCATTAGTTGTTGGAGGGGGGTTGCTGTATATTTGGCGAGGGACAATGGTGAAAGCCTAGCTTTTCATTTTGCTGTTTCTTTTTGTATTCCCGTTGTCTTAGTTTTGCTTAAGAAACAAGCAAAGTTTATTCTGCAAACTTCAAAAAATGTTTTTTAGGGATAAGAAAATTCTTCATTTCAGCTTTACAGTATTTGCTATTGTTAAGAATTGTACTGGACACTGACTTTATTAAAACCACCTTTTTCATAAAGCTGGCTTTTGGACTTTCTTTCAGATCACTGGTTAGTATAGTACAAATATTTTCCCCTCTTTAGTTTGCCATCAGATTGCAAACAGCTAAGTGCCATTGCTGGCAAATTTCTCAAGTTAACATTCTGCTCTACAATCCAGGTCTTTAATCTTTCAGTGTGAACTTTTCATAAGTGCTGTGCAAGGATGCCTTTTGCTGCTGAAGTGATGCAGTGTTGCATGTATTTTATAAAATTACTCATTCCAGCTTGTCTGCAAAACATCATTAGGTATGTTGAAGATGATGAAATTGGTATGTGTGTGGCTGTACCCCTAATTTCAAAAACAAGCTGTGACCTTTGGCTTTCTTTGTTCATGCTTTAAACATTTTAGCTAATACCGTTATTCTCCATCAATAACCCAGGATGCCAAAAAGAAAAGAAAGTTGTCCTTACCTCCTGTGGAGACAGGATCTGTCCGTATTGAACCATATATGCTGGGAATCCCTTGTTCTTATGCTGCTATTAAATGACCGCTCAGTAGCTTAATTGGTAGATGATTAGTCAGCAAAGTGTTTCTTGGCAGTGTTCCACATACATATGTATTTTTGTAAGAGATGCATTTCTTTTATTCTTTCATTTTCAGTTACATGGGAATTGGGCTTTCGGCACAGGGTGTGAACATGAACAGACTACCAGGTATGTTTCAGTTACTTATGTTGTTTTTTAAAACATGCTTCACCTTTGGTAAGCAGTAGAGTGTAGCATGACACCTCTGTGTTGTATCTGTTACTGGAGTTATGTAACATTTACAGCCGAAAAGTTTAACTTTTACTGTACATTTGCTCCTGTACTACTTCTGTCAGCTGTCATTTATAACATTATGCAGATACTTTCTAGCAATCAAATACATTTTAAAATTTTCATCGTGTGTCCTGGTAAAAGTGAAGATATAGATTTCCATGCTCTGTATGCTGGATTCCTAGCAATCAAGATGAGCTACTGTGATAAAAACTTACTGTCAAACATGGAAGGAACCCTCCTTCTGTCACTGTCTGTACTTTTACCTTTCCGGCCTTCATATTTATTAAGAGTGTGTAGCCTAGTTTTAAGTTTTGACTGTTCCATTTATGTGCATGGTCAGGGACATGAAAATATAAAACCATGTTGAATTGACCTTCGAGTATCTACATTTTCTTACTTAGGAGTTTTAACTTTCTTACCCAAATGCTCTGGTAGAGCATATGATGATTGCAAGTCCCCATTACACTGTGAGCCCACCTAAGGCTGATGAATTATTAGTGGGTGGCATTAAGTTTGAGTATGATTTAGGATGCTATAATTATCAAAGATACTACTAATCAATGTAACAGCAATAATTTGGGGTTGTCTTAAATTTACTGAGAGATGCTTAATATGGTACCAGCTGAAGCTACTGATGATAAAGATTAAGGGTCTACGCGTGGAAAATACTTCCAAATTAACCTGCTAGGCAGCAGCTTGACAGAAGAGGTTCATATTGAATTGCAGAGAGTGCAGATATAGGTATTTATAAAAAAAGCATGGACCAAAATTGCTTGCTGTGAAGTTCATTGAGTAGTGTAGCAGTATGAAGCTTCTTAGAGATTTTACAGCTTCTTCACCTGCTAAATCAGCACCATATTTGCATGCATAATGATGTGCTCTTGGCTGTGATTTTCACCTGTATTGCCAATTTTTTTCCTTTTATTTAAAATTAATTTTTATTTTCAGGGGCAGCATAGCTAGTTACACTTTAGTCTGGAGATTGTGTTGTTATTCAGAGGCTGCTTGCTGCTAAATAGTAATTGAGAATAATCAGGACTAGAAGTATGTTTCCCCAGAGATGCCTGTTTGGTTTTTAGCCAGGAAGAATCCGATTATGACATATGGTAGCAGTAGTTTTGCAAAATGAAAGGGAGAATCTTCACTGCTTTACTGGGACATGTCAGATCTGTATATAGCTTTTTGAATTTCAGCATTGTAGCTGATTATATTTTTGGTGTTGGTAATATTGTATGTTTGCTAAAGAGAAAAATGTGTTATCTGAATTTGCATTACCTGTTATATACTACCAATGCAATTGCTTATTCAACCATTTTGAGAAAAGAAGTTGTCATTTTAAAGATTACAATCTTTCCTAGATAAGAAATATTAGAAAGGAGAAAGCTGAGCATAGTAATTAACTGTATTAACCTGGCTAGAATATACCAACTTAGCAGAGTCTTAGATTGATTTAATAATAAAGAAAATTAATAATTTGCAAATGCTTTTGTTCTCTAGGTTGGGATAAACATTCATATGGTTACCATGGAGATGATGGACATTCATTCTGTTCCTCTGGAACGGGACAGCCTTATGGCCCAACGTTTACTACAGGCGATGTCATCGGTTGTTGTGTCAACCTTATCAATAACACTTGCTTCTACACCAAGAATGGGCACAGCCTGGGTATGGAGAAATGCTGCCATTCATGACAGCGTTAGGTCTTTAAGTCTGTTGTGAATAGGAAACCCCTTCACATCAGGAGCAAAGGGTTTGAGTAGTTCTTTTGATAGTTTGATAGACTATGAAGTAATTAAAGAGCTGGGAAAAATAATTTCTTCTGTGCCATTTGCACTAACATTCCTCGTGAATTTGGAAGGATTCATCTTATAGCATCTCATTCCACAGGATCTGCATTAATTAACTCCATTACTAAATCCATAAAGAATGCTTGATGGTCATAAATAAATAGATAATAAGAGAACTGAAGATAAGGCAAATGGATATAGCTAAAATTCCTTGCTGCTGTAGGGGGAACACCCAGCCTTCACTAAAATCTTATATTGGATGTGTGTTATTTTGAACATATGTTGGAGAACAGTGTCTTTTGGATTCCCAGTCTGGAGTCATTCATAGTTGGGCTAAAGCCATAAATTACAAAAGCTGAGCTAAAATTAAGTCCATTAAACTCATACAGTAAATTGTTGTATTATGCAACACTATAAGACAATTTTTGAATTTGAAGATACCAGGAGTGGGTGAAGTTAAAAATTTTTATGGAATATCTATTTCAGTTACTTAATGTAATTTAATGAGCAAAGATACAGAGTGTAAAGAAAGAAGAAAAAAATTACTTCCTGCATTAAGGAAGGAGTGGGGGCTTGGGAAGAGATCTTGGAATTGTGCTGAGGGGAGCAGGAACTTTGAAAGGATAAAGCACAAGTAAGAATAAGGTTTCTGTGATGAGTAGAAATGCAATAAGGAGAGGAGAGGGGTAGCATGAAATGAAGGAAGAGATTATTGAGATAGGTGTTCTTGAAGTTGCTGTTCTATTTTCTTACATTGACAAACGCAAAGTAGGTTTGGAAAAATGGGGAAGGATGTGGTTTAAATTCTTTTCTAGCCTCCCTGAACAAGACTGACAGTTTGTTTGCTCAGGCCTTGAGCAAACACAACTGACTTGGGAGTTTTCCTGCCTCTACTCACCACAGGGTTTAGGAGTCTCCTGAGGTCAATTCCATCTAATCACTTCTGTGATTCTATTCTGTCATGATTTAATGTTCCTTCTAAATTAAATGAGTCTGAATATCTTGAGACCTAGGGCAATGGTACGTTTGAGCCATGTACTGTATAGTTGTTTCTTTTGGCATCCTACTGTAGGATGGGTTCAAGTGGAAGATAACAGGCTTGTGTTTGCCGTAATCTTTAACTGTGTTAAAGCTGAGAAAAGCAGCCTTACCTTACCTTGCTCCCTTTTCAAAACATTCACAATGTGCCTGCAGGGGAGTTGGATCATTTGATCAGCTAAAGAGACATGAATGTTCTCACTATCCTCATGGTCGCATGAAAGCATGAGCAAGCTAGGAAGACAAGAGCAGAACCCTCCTTTGCAGTGGAAAACTTAAAGCAGACTGGATTAGGCCAATTGTGAAACAACAGTGCAAAAGGTTAAAATCTGTTTTTAGAGGAGACCAGAATGGCATAGGTGAGGGGAGGCTAATAAAATGTCATCTGTCATAGACTGAGTCTGACAAACACTTCATGGATTTCAGAAGGAAACTTGACAGCTGTTCTGCTGTCATGGGCTTTCCTAGCTTTAGCTTCTGACAGAAGAAAATTGATTCTGTGTTGAGTGGAAAAAGAAATCAGAAATTTTGTCTTTCTCACTGAGTTGTTGCAGCTGCAAGTTGTCCAGAATTCCTGTACATTCATGACTTGGAGGGCATTCATATNCATATCACTTAGTCATCATTTATTTGTCATGCCTACAGCCTCCAGTGTGGAAAAGAGCAATTTGGCAAAATTGCCAAATAGAAAAGGTGGTATAGCTTAGAAAAAGGTAGGGTAAGAGCAGGTAATAAATAAAATGATAGCTTTGAGATGTGATGGGAAGAAACAAAGGAAGCAGATTCACTCCTTACGTCATCCTTCTGTCTCAAAAGATGTGGGTAAGGAATCCAGATGCTTTTGAGGCTTGAAACCCTGGTGAAGATTAAAGATTGAAAACAAGGATGGAATTTAGGACAAAAGGTTAAAAGCTTTGTTTTCATCTTAAATTTGAAAAGATGGTGGTACAAAATAAATTGAAGTTTGAAGGGATAAGTGGATTTAAATAATTCTACATTAAAATAAATACTTGAAACAAGAAAGGAAATTCTGAAATACTGTTATTATTTGGCTGTCAGAAGGAGATTACTGATGTTTGGGTTTTTTTAACTGAAAGCTTCCCGCCCCCCAAAATTGTCTGAAGTGTATAGAGGTCATATTTTTCTCTAATCCTGAGACAGCAAAATCACTCTCTTGGTTTTACCGGTAGATGGATTCTTGTAATTATGTAACAAGATATTAAGCTGTTCTGTTCGAAAACCGAAGCATGCCAGCCTGGATTAGAGTGAAACATTTGCAGGCTGGTTGGGAGTATTACAGACACGTGTAAAGATTGTGACTGAGTATTTATGAAGAAAAGTAATAGCAAACAAGAAAAGACACCATTAAATCTTGATGTTGCAGCATTGTGACATGCAAGTGAAAAAGTACTTTCAGATGTCCTTACCTTTCTTCTGTAAATTTAGTATGCTGCTAGAACTTTCAGACGTCCTCATCTGCGTATCTGTATGATTTGTTAAAACTTACCCATTTTCAAAAAGTTAGGGGCAATTTAAGTATTTTTGAACAATGATTACTTTTTGCCAAATACCACCATTTATTATTTGGAAACCTGAGTGCCTAAGCATTGTGGATTTCACCATACTTAACTTATTTCTGAGATGGTTTGGGTGAGATTTCTGAACAGATAATGATACGTTTGAGAAAATGAGGCTAGAATCCAGACACATGGAAATTAATAATAATTTTCTCTTTATTACAGGCATCGCTTTCACAGATTTACCGGTAAGATAAGTGCATTTTCAAACAGTTTTCCTTTATGTCATAAACAGATGTTTCAGATCAGACTAGCATTTACCTTATGCTCACTGGAATTACAATGACAATATTTGTAGCCAATTTAATATTAGATATTTTTTCATCATTATTTCAGTGGTGATTTTTTAATTGAAGGAGAAAGTGTTTTGGTTTTACACCGATCCTTAGAAGAGGTTTTCCTTTTTTAGTTTTTTTTTAGAAAATAATACATGCAAATAGTGACTACATACTTTGGCACATTCAGGCCTTATATACAAAGGTCAGAGCTGTGTATTAAACACCAACATGGTGGATGGCTGCTTGAGGTATTGTCACTGTAACTCGTTCTTGGTGCCTGATTTTCACAATCTTTGCTTCACAGAATCAAGTGTATCATATCTGCACATATCTGAAGTCTTGTAGCTTTTGAGTCAAACTGTGCTTTCCTGAAAACTGGCATTTGTTCCCTATACTACTGATACAGGCATGATACTGCACTTACATTGGTTTTCTTCTCATCTACTTCATTTCTGATTTAATCTGTTCAAGGTGCAGTGTGTGATGCACGTCCATCTGGCCAACTACTCCCTTTGTGTGGCCTTAAGAGGCAAGGACAGATATTAAGGAAAAATGAAGTCAGTAACCCAAGGAGCCTCTTAGTCCTACCACAGGGTTGAGTGTTTTGTGTAGGAAACCACTGCCACTGTTCTGGATCTTCAGGATGCTAGCAGGACTCCTTGCTAGCACATGGTGCCAGCTCAGGAAAAGTGACGCTATAATCTGAAGTATGAAGCTAAACCCCTTGTTAGAATCAATGGTTTTCATCTCATTAAAAGATTTGAGACTTGTGGTTTGTTGATTAATTTAGACTAGGTAACAGTATGAGCGTGCTTATTTAAAAAAGCAAATGGCGTATTTGTGAAAACAGAGGCAAGATTGGCTTGGGCATGATTTGAGCAACCAGAGTATTTTTTGTTTCACTGGGTTCTCTAGACTCCAGACTTCCTACAGACCTGTGTATTGATAACTTCTTACTGGTAGCTTTAATAGCTTTACCATAATAGTTCTGTAGATCAACATCCCATTTTACCATACCACCATTGTCTGCAGTGTAATTACGATGTAGTTATATTTATTAAATAGACTTAAAAAAAATTTTTAAACAACCTCTCCCCCCCACACACAAAAGCAACAAAACCCCATTCACACAATTGATTGCCTTGCCATTGCTGAGATGCTCATTGCATTTAAGAAAATTGCCTTTATCCCAACAGGCAGATTTTACCTTTCTCATATTTGGCATATTTTAAATTTGCATGAAGACCTAATCTCCAAGCAGAAAATAAACCTGAGACAGCAATAAATGCTGTAAAGTGTTTTCCTAGCTACAAGTCCAGAAATTCATGAAAACTTCAGTGCACTGTTACAGTTCTTGTTAGGCACTACAATTGGATTTTGAGGTCATTGAATTTTCTATCGTGTCAGTTCTTACCATTAAAATTCAGTGATGTTTTAAATATTTTACCCTAGAAGGAAAATGGCCCACTTTGTAAATTTAATTTCTCTTCTCTTTTTAAAAGAAAAAAACTGGTCTTTAAAAATCATCAAAATTTGTTACTTAATATTTTGTGAAATTGAACCCAAAAGTTGTAACATTTAGCACAGTTTAAAAGTGTATTTTCTGACTAGAATGTCAGTAAGATTTTCTTCTTCCAAACTAAAAAAAAATTATGAGCACTGGGAATAGAATTAGTCAGTCTTTGTATTGCTGTATTGGCAGAAGCTGCTTTTGCTGCTGGAGCACACTACTAGGAGAAGTGAGGTTATTACTAGAGATGAAAAAAAAATACCAAACCCACAATAGCGGGGATTTTAGTACACATATCGAAAACTAACTCTAATATTTCTTGCAGCCAAACTTGTACCCTACAGTAGGGCTTCAAACACCAGGAGAGGTTGTGGATGCTAATTTTGGACAACACCCATTTGTATTTGATATTGAAGACTATATGCGAGAGTGGAGAACCAAAATTCAAGCACAGATTGACAGATTTCCAGTAGGAGATCGGGAAGGAGAGTGGCAAACAATGATTCAGAAGTAAGACTTATAATGTTAATAATTTTTTAAAAGTTGTTAGTTGCATGATTTCAGAGAACTTTAAAACATTCTATCTATTGTCTTGTGCAAAAAGTGATAGATACTATTAAAAAATAGTACAAATAATTTTATTACCAGATTTGAAAATAGGGTAAAAGGGAACATGACCAGATGTTGTGGCAGAGCTGTCTGTGTCATTAATAATTTGGACTTAATAATGATGACTTATTTTCTAATTTGACCTAATACGGATTGGGGAGTTTGTAGGAAAGTTGCTGTGGCTGTAATGGGCAGTTTTAACACTCTGGGCTCTGGAAATTTCCCTTTGCATTCTCAGCCTTCAGTATGCGAGGTGAGGTTAAGTTGTGTCTTATTAGTGTTTCTTGGAAAAATGACTTTGCATTTTTTATTTTTTCAGTGAAAATAAAAACTTACTGTGCAGCAATTTCACTTCAGTGTGTGTAATGAGGAAAAAAACCCCAACTTAATTAGTAGTTAGTATTTGAAATTACCCTGCCTTTGGGTGATGAATAATTCTTACTAAAATTCCTATTGAAAAGTTATTAATTTATTATTTTTCTGTTCAATGTTTTGAAGAATATACCAACTCTTAACTGAATTACTTTTGTATGACTTGTACAGAAATCTCTGCATTTCAAGAAGAATTTTTCAGTTCAGTCAGCTTATTTTAGCAAAGGGTTTTTACATTCAGGAGATCTTGGTTTCTTACCTGTATTTAATGAGTAATTCTGAGTTTTGTTTTTGTTTATTTTTAGAATGGTATCATCTTACTTAGTTCACCATGGATACTGTGCAACAGCAGAGGCATTCGCCAGATCCACAGACCAGACTGTGCTAGAAGAATTAGCTTCCATTAAGAACAGACAAAGTAAGGCTGGAAAGCACATTGCATCTCTTTTTTCCTCCCTAAAACAGATATTACATAAAGCTTTCTCTTAAGCAGCGTTGTAGAATTTGCTTGCAGCACTACTCCATAGCACAGTTCTTTGCTGTCATCTAATGTTACACATGTATGAGCAGCTGGGTATGAAAAATCTGCACAGTAATACTTTGTAACTTGTTTGATGTAGCAGAATGTGGTAAATTATCTGTTGTCTTTTCTCTTGAATGGAAAGCTGTGATATATCTGAAACAAGTGTGTGTAATGTATTCTAAGTGAGTGTTTGGGAGAGCTAATGGTTAGGAATATAAAACTTAGTCTTGACAAACATTTGTATTTTTATCTGAACTGTGAAAAGGGATTGAGTTTAGATGAAGTTTTGTAAGTTAAATGAAACTTGAGTTTTCCTGCTTACAGACGTGAGGGGAAGAGGACAAGGACAACTAACAGCAGTTCGGTTCTAGCTTACCCACGCCAGTGCTGTTTGACAGCCTGATTGAACAGTGCCTTCCCTTTCCATTTAAATCCCTGTTCTGTGACCATCAGCATTTGTGTTACATGCCACATGGAGAAG
This sequence comes from Bombycilla garrulus, assembly GCA_013400315.1. Classification (NCBI taxonomy): domain Eukaryota; kingdom Metazoa; phylum Chordata; class Aves; order Passeriformes; family Bombycillidae; genus Bombycilla; species Bombycilla garrulus. The sequence continues at coordinate 378,971 of VXBU01032193.1, read as the reverse complement.
CTGCTCTGGTTGTAAAAGAACATGTTTTTTGTGCTGTTTTTCATTTGGATCAGTTTCTCTGTTGGTGGAGAGAGCTGTGAGGCTGTTTGCAACTTGAGCCAAGTTACAGCCACAGAATCACCAACTAAAGCAGGGACTGTTGTGAAAGATTTTACTCAGCTGTAATTTGATTGGAAGTATGCGTTGTAGGTGAAAGAGACTAAATTTTTGTTTTTCTTAGTCAAAATTGAACGTGTAGGAGTGGGATGCAATTTGAATATTCTTGAGTGACAGCAGTTTGGTATGTGCTTATTTATAAAGTCATGAAAATGAGAAGTAAATCACAGAAGAGTGTCTGCAGTCTTATTCTAGCTCTAAATGCATAATCTGACTACAAAGCAGTTGGATGCTGGCAATAAATAAAAATACTGAGTTCTTATTTAGATACATGTAGGTGGAGTGCAGTTCTTAAATTTTCCTGTTGAACATTTTAAGGAAGCATGATCTTTCTTTACACTAATTTCTTCTAAAAGGAAAAAAAAATCTTGTTGATTGATGGTTGCAGTGTCTTTTAATCGTTAATGTACGTGTATTAATCCATAAGCTGTCCATTTAACTGATGTTGGTTTTGCTGAACAGAAATTCAGAAATTGGTTTTGGCAGGATGAATGGAGAACCCATTGAAACAACATAACAGCTGTATCCAAGTTTACTAGAAAAAAATCCTAATCTCTTATTTGTTTTTTGGTGAACAGGAATTCAGAAATTGGTTTTAGCAGGAAGAATGGGAGAAGCCATTGAAACAACACAACAGTTGTATCCAAGTTTACTAGAAAGAAATCCTAATCTCTTATTTGCATTAAAGTGAGTCTTCAAATTATACAGATGTGTGTTTATAGATGGCACAGTACCTTCTGAGACAAGACAGTTTCTCATTTAAAGCTTTCACAGAAATTTATACAAAGTTAAGCAGCGCTTTTTAGAAAATGTGTGTATTTCACTTTTTTATGCTCTTCTTATTTTGCTACATGTTTAACTAGGTTTTGTCATCAAGGTCCTGGTTTGCAGCATAATTCACATCTCCCAGTAGACTTGTTCTCTAGAACTATGTTCTGTAGTTTTTTTTAAATGAATTTTAGTCCATTTGGGTATCAAGTAAAACTTAAAATGGAAACTGATATAGTAGAACATTCAAGAAGGTTAAGAATCCTGATGGCATAAGTTAGTCTGTTCCTCCAAAGGGGTGACTGACTTTAAAGATCAGTTTAGATGAGCTGTTTCATTCCATGCCGCTTTATTAGAAACCTCTGGCTAAAACTGGGGAAATTCCATAATCCCAAAGAGTTCTCTCTGCTTTGCAGGCACACAATAGTCACCTTCATTCTGGCATTTTTACTTGCCAGCTGCGCTGTTCTCCAGAATTTTGTATCACATTGCAGTGTTTGAATGTGGAAAAAATGTGTTACCTCCTCTAAGAACAAAACACTTTAATTTTATGTTCAATTGAGTAACTGGGAATGTGTTTGAAGTCTGTCATGCTCAAGTGCTGAACAGAATTCACATGATAGTACTCCAGACTTATCATAGAATTCACAAAATGCAAACATTTTGATGAAAGACTTCGCTCAGTAGTGTCAGTTGTATGTTATCTTATTCTCAATCTTTCTAAATTTTGCCTGTTCTATTGAGGCTACTGAAGCCTAAAGCATAAAGCAGGAGTTCTGAGCTTCCTTAAAGTCCATAGTAAAACCTCCTTATCTAGAATGAAATTGACAAAGAGCAGCAGCCTGTAAAGGGAAGGTTTGTATGGGAGTTTGCTTTTCAGACTGTTTTCTAGTGCAGGTGTTCAAATGTTAAGAGTTACCCTTTAATGCTTAATGTTCCAGACAGTCAAACTCTGTTCTCATTTACTTTGAGAGAAATGACAGACATGACAACATAATGACATACCTTTCTCAAGAAATAACCTTGCCCCTGCCAATAAAAGAAAACAGTTAGAACAAGAAAATAACAGTTTAAATCTCTAAACTTTGAGGACTTATTGACAAAGGCTGTCCTCCAAGGATAATATTCCTGTTCTGCTCCCTCACAAATTTGTAACTGTGTATTTTTGGTGGAATGCTCCAGAGCTTATTGATGATTGGGTTACTGACATCCAGCATTTTGTTGAGTCAGACTTATTCTATATTTAAGACTAAAATGAAATCATTGCTATCGTTGGTAATTTGAAATGTGCAAATGGTTTTATTCGCTTAACTTTTTGCCTTTTGTTTAGGGTGCGCCAGTTCATAGAGATGGTGAATGGTACAGACAGTGAAGTGCGGTGTTTGGGAGGCCACAGTCCAAAATCTCAAGACAGTTACCCTGTTAGCCCACGGTCATTCAGTAGTCCTAGCATGAGTCCCAGCCATGGAATGAATATTCACAATTTGGCAACAGGCAAAGGGAGCAGTGCACACTTCACTGGTAAGTTCACATGGAGGATAGACCACACAGATTTGGACATACCATGCCACATGGATTTTTTTTAACTTAGGATTTTATGCCTAATGCTCTGTGTAACAGTAAAATTTTAATGATTAAATTATGTGATTTCCAGTCACTGAGAAAACCAGAAGTTGCATTGCATGATTTTTGCATATGCTCTTGGCTTTACTTCTTGCAAAGTAGGTTGCCATCAGTTTCTAAGAACTGCTTCCCACTGGGAGGTGGAAGGGTCTGGCATAAATTTCTGTTCTCCTTTTGATGATAATTTATGGCTTGGGCAGGGTGGTTTAAATCCAGTAAGTGGTGTATATGATCCATTTCCTGTGGTGTTGATGTAGAAGTCAGAATAGCTGTGGTTAAGCAGGAAACACCAGAAGCTGGGTGGTGTGGCTGAGTAAAAGATGTGCTGCTGGCAGCCACATTTTGGTCTGCACAGCTGAAACATTTCTTAGAGCATATAAGGAATGGGAAATCTTCAGTGAGAAGCCATGAATGTTCAGAGCTGCCCCAAACTTATGGGGAGATCCCTGTGCCTTCCAAAGCAGCCCTGCTGAGAGGAAGCTGAACATGTTAAAATGGTACCTGAACATGGCATCCTTGAAGACTAAGACTCTTAAGGTAGCAGAGACCATCAGCTTTCACTTCTGTTTTGTTTCCAAATCCAAAACTGGAGCTGATTTGGGGCACTTTATTTTCTTTTTTCCTCTCTGGGGTGGAGTGGAAAGCCAGTGTAGCCTGGCCATCAGAGTAACTGCTGCCCTTGGAAGGAAAGCAGCTTTGCTTTTCTTTCCTCTGTGTCAAGAGAGTGCCATCACATGGGTCCGTGGAGAGCCACTCAGATTTTCTGGTTGTTCTTCCTGTGGTTATTGGGATGTATTGTAGAAGGTACCTGTAACTGTTGTAATTTTGAAAACAGAGACAGGTTGATGAATGTATTATTAAAATTGATGTTTGGGATTTTGTAAATGGCAGCAGCTGTTTTCTTTATAATAAGCCCTTGCTGTGACCTGTTTCTATTTTAGAACATACTTAGGCACCTCTTGGTTTGATGGAACTGGCAATTACATGTTTGCTTCAAATAGTAGTTTTCCTGTTATATTTTAGAACGGTCAGAACAGATTTTAGCTAGGCATCATAATTTCACAGCATGGTGTAATTTTATTTAGCAAAGCACAATATTAACAATTAAAATAATTACATGGTGAAGGAGGGAGGTTGTAAGTAAGTATAGCAACATGCAAAGTGTTCAGCACTGAGTTCTACTGCACATTTATCAAAAGAATTATGCGATCAGGAATTAATAATGTTTGCTTCCATTCATAATGGTTACAGTGGCCTAGAAAAGATTTTCTAAAACACTCTTCTACATTAGTGCAGTGTTCTGTTTTACTGGTATATCAGTACAGCTGGAAAAAACCTTCTTGTGTCTGTGTACATACCTGTTAAATGATGCTTAACTTTCTGGACTCTAGGAGCCTTAAAGGCTCAAATGCCTGAAACATGGTGGTGAAGTACTTGAGTGTGTGTGACAAATTTAGCATACTTGTTTCTGGTGGGTAAACGCTACACTTGTTTCATTTTTTCTACAAACTTATCTCTAAGTAGCACTGTTAAAACTTTCTTGCAGGGTTCGAAAGTAGTTGCAGTAATGGAGTAATATCAAATAAAGCGCATCAGTCTTACTGTCACAGTAAACACACAACCACCAGCTTGAATGTACCAGAGCTCAACAACATAAATGTATCCAGATCACAGCAGGTTAACAGCTATTCCAGGTAAATAAACTTCACATGCTTCTAAATCACATTAAGGGTTATGTTCTCCATGTGTTTGCTTGGCAGGGAAGAGTTTTCAGTGGGATTTGATGTGATCCCCCCCCCTCCCCCCCAAGGACAGTTGAAACACAGTGTAAGCAGTGTAAGGAGCCAACAGCTTTTGCAGTTCAAGCTCAATAGATCTTTTTCTTCTGTTGGGTTAAAGAAATGCAATGGACAAAAATAAATTACCTTGCTTATAGCTATGGTCAATTTTGAAGTAGCATGGTGAAGGTTAATTAGTTCTTTGGCACTTGAGATTTTAATTGAAGCCACTGACACTGATTTAAGTGTGTTGCACACAGGTAAAGAAAAGTTTTCCAGACACTCTCCACCTGTGGCAGTATCTGCAAAGTAAACACAGTAGAGATGCAAATGAGGTGTGGATTCCCTTTCAGTGTGTACACCAGGATTGTTTGCCTGCTCTGGTCACTGTCATGAGTGCAAAGGCATTCAATTCAGAGTATGAAAATAAATCTGTTAACCAGGGTTGGTATGGTTATTCAGTACATGTGAAGCTCTGGGTTGCATGGATGCAGCAGAACCTAATTTGATTACATTTGACAACGCAGCTGAGTGCCTTGTCCAAAGTGAATTCTCAAAACTACCACATAGGTTGTGATGATGTGGTGGTGATGGCTGAAGGTATTTTAGTTGAATAGTGATAATTGGGGTAAAAAGGTTAAGAGTAACAATTTACTTTTTAACTTTCCACAACTTTTGTTTGCATCAGCAGTTTGCCTCTGCCAAAAGGCCTGGCAGTGTACAGGCAACTTAGAGATTTTTCACAGAGGAAGACAGTTCTTTGGCTGTGTTCTTGTCCAGTCAGAGAGGCCTTTTGGTTTCTTTCCTCAAAGGAAGCTGAGCATTTTTGGTTGCTTAGAAGCAAGATATTAAACTTGTAAATTGAATCTGTTTGGTCTTGACAGAGGTTTTAGGTTGCTGTTCTCTATGGTGGAATAGATTAGGCTGAGATGCAACTGTCAGCAGAGCTCAGTCCCCAAAGCCACGCTGGCATTTTCTAAAAGCATTTCTGTGAGCTGCTGTGAGCAAAGGGTGGTGAGGAGCTGAGTGCTCTGTATTTGCCACTGAGTGTCCCTTCAGTGTTCAGCTTTATTCAGCATTTGCTTTGGGGTTTTCTTTTTTTGTTTTTCTTCTGTCATTCCACAGAGTAAATAAGAGGAGAAGGTATTTTATCAAAGTAATTAGTTACCTAAATATGGTATTTTCAAAGTAGGATGTATGTTGACCTAACTATATTTTTATGTATAAATAAGAACTAGAATTATAAATATTAACTATAACTATATAAATATTAACTAATACTAAAAAGTGGAAATAGTATATTTTCTCAATGCATTTTCTTCAGCTCTGTGTACATACAGTTATATAAACAAGGTCAGAACTTTTTGGTGTGTATTTAGAAAGTGTTACATTCCTTACTCCTGATTAATGGGGGACATGTTTAATTTTTCAGCATCTGAAAATAGTATTTTACTGAAAACTAATGTTGAGACAGCATTAAGACTTTCTGTGGTGCTCTGGTATCACCAGTTGCTATCAAAGAAACAATGGTGTAGCTTGGTAAAATATAACAGCAGCTTTTCAGTAGCTAAGATGAGGAAGTACTGTGATAAAGTTGTAAAGATAAACCTAAGTACTTAAATATGAGTAAAACTTGTATTTATTACTCTCTTTTCAGCAATGATGTAGACATGGAAACAGATCACTACTCCAATGGGGTTGCTGAGACTTCATCCAATGGCTTCCTAAATGGTAGTTCTAAACATGATCACGAAATGGAAGAATGTGACACAGAAATGGGTCTGCAGTGATATTTCTTACATTTTTATTAAGTGATGGCAACAAGGTTATGTTTTTACTTGCAATGCTTCCCAACTTGAAAATTAGGGTTACTAGCTCAAATCTTAATTTTTTGATTGTTTGTTTTGCTGTTACTAGATGTAAATTTTAAAGCCACCGATTTAGGTGGTCCAGTGTCAGTGTGAGAACAGGGGAAATGGGTAACTCATGGCTACTGAAACTAGCATTAATTTCGAAGGAAGTACCTTTGAGAAAGAAACACCCAGTTGTGTAGCACCCTGTGTTTGAGTTGGGAAGTTGCTTCTCCGTCTTCCCATTCTTGGTTCTCATGGCATCTTTGTGCTCCACAGTAAGCGTAGAAATTCTAAATCTTTTATATTTGTGAGAAATGGATTTGTGGAGAAGTCTCAGTTGCCCTGTCTCTGTAGAGCTGGGTTTTTCCAATATATATTGAAATGCAAATTGCTAATATTTAATGCTCAAGAGCTTTATTTGGGAAATGTAGAAAAAAAAAAAAGAAAAATTAACTTTTTTCCTCATGTTTTCCACAAAAAAAAAATACCAATTTATATAGTTACAAGCTAAAAATTAACTTTGTTTTACTCTATTTCCTTTATAACTCTGTCATGTCCGTTGATGTTGGTGACAAATGAGTATTTAAATCCCCTCTGCTTGCCCTTTGTGCAGCTGCAGAATTGGTACTCAAACAATTGATTTAAGCAGATGTCAGTTAATGTGTAGTTTAAATGAAATGTGAAACTGGAGACCTTCAGGAGGCAGCAGCGCGTGCAGAGCTCTGTGAGCGCTTCCCAGTTCCGGGCCATGTGCTGCAGCTGCTGTTGATCCTGCAGCTTTGCTGGGAAATGCAGGTAACTGTGGAACAGCAGATGTCGTTCTGTTACAGCCCTGCAAGGAGGAATGCCAGACCATTTTCCCTGCATTCTGCTCTGAAACTGGATAATAACAAGACCTGATTTCTGTGACAGAAAACCCAAAAGAGGTCCTTGCTCTCTTGCAGCCTTTCCCGCAGAACCTTGCTGTGACAGACATGCAGCAGCTGCACAGGGCACTGGGTTGTTGTGGGTTTTGTAATGTAGTTGTCTCCTGCCTTTGGAAAGGCTGAGCTAGGGACAAACACCACTACTTGGAGACTTGTGAGTGCTTCACCTACACTGTTTACCCCCCTCCCCTCCTTCTCCAGTTTGAGTCTGGTGGTTTTTCACTTTTTGAAATATTTCTGTATTCTCCTTAGTGCTGTGCATGTAAGGTTAAGTAGGCACGTATTTTCTGTAGGTGATACACTTACATCTAAGGAAAAAAAAAGTGGCCAGTTAAAAATCCTTTTTTGAAGTAGTAGTCAAAATACATGACTAAATGGCAGTGTTAAAAGTCAGAAAGAAGAGTGCATTTGTAATTGAAGAGTCTAACAAAATGCTTGTTTTAAAACTTGATTCCACTGATGAAAAAGGACCAAGGAATGGATAAATGCCTTTTTTTTAATGTGGTGCTTTAGGTGTAAATTTTAAAAAGGCAGATTTTTCAAAGAAGCCAAGTGTTGGTTTACTATTCTTAAGCTGCATCAATATCTTTTAAAATCACTAGTATTGGGGAATATTGTAGGAAACAGTAAAGAAATCAGTTGTAATGTCCTTCTTGATTACAAAAGAAGCCTGAAATATCCAAATGATTAAGATAATGTGTTCTGTGAGGAGTATGAACAGTCTAAGTGATTGTCTTGTAGCAGAATCTATCATGGCTATTGAGGAAGTTTGGCATTTTTTTATCCTCTATTAGTTCCTGATTTGGTGTATCTTTAGAAATGCAGTGCTGAACAATTAAGAAAGTTAGAACTGTGTGGACTTCCATTGTTGTTTTTTAAACTCCTTTAAAATTTTAGGGTAAAATCTTGGTTTTTCTTCTAGTTAGTTTAAAATTACCCCTTGCTGTGACAGCCTGTGCTGTTAGTTAAGCAGATCTCTAACTGTTTGTAAGGAGCAGTTCAGCAGTGCTTGGCACAGGAGCACGTGGGGCCGGGGTCTCTGGGTGAGCTGCTCTCTGCCTGGGCAGGCAGCTGTGTTTGGGTGCATCAGTGCAGAGTCTGTAGATCCATAGATTGTTACCCTCGTCTCTGTCAGTGGTGATGATGACGATGTCATTTCTTTAGAAGTAGATTCAAGTCAGTTAAGACGCCAGCTCTGCGGTGGCAGCCAAGCAGCCATCGAAAGGATGATCCATTTTGGAAGAGAATTGCAAGCAATGAGCGAGCAGCTAAGAAGAGAATGTGGCAAAAACACAGTGAATAAGAAAATGCTCAAGGTACGTTTAATCTTCTTGTAAAGGTGAATAACTGTGCTGCCCAGCAGGAACTTCCCACAGCGTCTTGTGCTGGAACACTGTTCTGCTTTAACTTCTGCCATTTTTTATGTGTCTCAGAGCAGGTGTTCTGGTCAGCTGTGGTGTAGCACTGTTTCCTTTCTTGTCTGTGTAGCACATGCATAGGGAGATAATTTTGTGCTGTTTTACAGTTAAACAGAAATTAATTTAGCACTTTCCTTTCTGTCATTTGTGACCACGTAACTTGGCCTCTTGAATCGAAGTTGTTTTTGTCTCTAATGATAAATGAACCGCAAGGGGATTGGTAAAGCCCAAACTGTGCTGTCGTTAGTCCTCTGCATGTTAATTAGTTTGCCTTGATTTGAGACTGCTCTGGAAAAGAATTCTCCTGCCAAAGACTGACTGCAGTTTTCAGTCTCTTTTCTCCTACCCTATCGCTTATTAAAATAATGCTATCTTTTGCCTTGCTCTTGGGAAAAAAAACACTAAATGGAACAAGTCATGTCACAATTTATCTTTTTGTATTGATGGACACTGACAGTCACCTTTGTGATTCCAAATCAAAATAGTTGAATAAAACAGCCCTTCTTTTCACAAGTAGCTTTAGCTGTAGATGTAATAAAAGTCATCTTCCCACAGGATGCATTCAGTTTACTTGCATATTCCGATCCCTGGAGCAGCCCTGTTGGAAATCAGCTTGACCCCATACAAAGAGAACCAGTGTGCTCTGTGCTGAATAGTGCAATACTAGGTAAGTGTGGCCTGCTGGCTGCCAGGGGGCTCAGGGTACCTGAGACAGGTGGCCCTGCTGCTCCACTGTAAGGACAGCAGTGTAGGGTACACTCTTCTGGAAAGAGAGGGATAGTTTTGTTATGTAAAATAACAGGTTCTTGTCTGCTGTTGGAGTTCAGAGCAAAAATGGGCCTGCTCAGTAATGGTGCTCTTCACGGTCACTTTGTTGCTCCTGCTTTGTGTCTTGCTCTATGAACAAACTTGGCAAATGAATGATTTAAAGTAATTTAATTGTCAAGTTTTGAGTGTATTATGATGACATGATTCAGGTATTTTAACTGCCACTGTGACTCTTTTTCAGAGACTCACAATCTGCCAAAGCAACCCCCGCTTGCCCTGGCCATGGGACAGGCGTCACAGTGTCTAGGATTGATGGCCCGGTCAGGAATTGGATCCTGTGCATTCGCCACAGTGGAAGACTACCTACACTAGCTATGCATTTTGAAGGTCTGAAAGGTGTTGTGGCATATTCAACATGGAAAGTAGACCAGCTCTGCTGACTGGAATTTGGAATTTTAATTATGTACTAAGGACAAGTCTGTCGCTTTATGTTGCTTCCTAGTTTACAGCATGATGCAAATGATTTCTAACTTAGTGTTAGGAGAAGATTTCCATCTTTAAACCTCTTAGACAACTAAGAGTTGAAAATATCACTGGTAACGTCAGACATCCAAATTGACAAGTACCAATCCTTTGAACGATTGTCCAAAACAAACCAAAAATCCTGCTACCTTGTGGTGGGACGGTAGAAAACATGGATGTATTAGCATGTGGGTGATGTAAACGTCAAGCAGGATGACTTGCCAACCTCCACCCCCATTGTTACATAGTTCAATCAGTGTAATTTGCAAAATGCAAATGGTTTGGATATATAGTGTTGATGGGAAGAAATGATATTTTTTAATGTGTACTGTAAAACTTGAATTACTCAGGAGCTGAGTGAATATGTTTGTTGCTACTTACAATCCCAACCTGTTGATCTTAGTAGTTTTTTGTTTTAACATGGTCTTTTCAACTTTGTTTCCTTGTTTAACTACAGACAGCTTCTGTTGTGTAGGCTCACCAGTTTAACTGTTGTATTATAACAGTATTACATGTCAACACAGTGTGGTTATGACCTATTTATATAAAAACCAAATATTTAGTCAATTTACAGTCTTAATTTAATCTTTGTACACCTTGCATTTTTAAAAGTGCTTAAATAGTACTATATTGCAATAAAATGTAGTGATATCATAATTAACCAGCCATTAAAAACTTACATCTCCATCCACGGTAGCACGGCCATGTATGCTACAGTGTCTTGGTCCAGAGCTGCACCCTAGAGCTGCGGTTCTTGTGGAGACCTGTGAGGGGAGTGGCTCATCCCTCAAGCCAGGGCTGCTACTTCCCCACAGGAGCTGGGCTGGTGCAGGGAAAGGCTTTGCCCTGTTCTTACCACACAGTGAGTCTAGCTAACAGTGCAGGATGCTTACTCAGGGACTCCCTGCACATGGGGGAAATCCCTTCCTGCTGGAAAGTAATGGTCAGGCTGGAGAGAAGTGTTCTGCTGTGGGAGCTGACTTAATGATTGTGCTGTTAGGTACAGCCTTTCCCTAGACACACAAGTCACTGAAGCAGCTGGAATATCTGCCTGCTGTAAGGAATGCATTGTCCACAACAACAGGTACAACATTGTGCATCTTTATTCTCTGCAACAGCACTGCCTCATGGAGGCAGCTCAGCAAGCCTGGTCCTACCACCAGCTGTTCTGTAACAGTGGCTTGGCTGCGCTGTAGCTTCCCCAAGAACTTCTGAAAGGGGGAGAGAACAGCGAAGTCTGATCAGGCACAGCTCGGTGCCTTCTGCTGGCTGGAGCTGAAAGCAAAGTGATGATGAAGGGGGAAAAAAATCCAGCTGTGCTGTGTTGAGATCAACTGTCACTTAAAGTCCTTAGCAGCATCTTTTGAAAAATCTGTCTTCAGACTCCATTTTTAATCTGTGTTGCCAGCCAACGTTTCTTAAACCTTGCTGCTTTTTCCTTTTTATCTTGACCTTAAAAAAAAACAAACCAAAAACTGTTAGTTACCATTTTCTTAGCCCATGGGCTGGAGAAGCAGTAGTCCCTTGGCTGCTGCAGTGTTTCTGAACAGAACAACCACCCCAAATACTATAAACTCCCTAAGGTACCAGTTTGGCCAGCACTAGTTTGCACCGGGCTCCCTCAGGAGGGTGGGGGGTAGAGTGGTGCTTTCAGTGATGGAGCAGAGATGGAAAGCAGGCCCTGCGTGCTAAGGATCAGTAACTTTTCCCTCTAGTGTTTGTGAGCCTCACAGACTGTGTGGGTGTGAGACTGTCTCCATCCATTAAGGAAATGAGGAGAAATGGGCGCTACTTCCCTGTACTCACATAGATGTTCTGGGATCTTGGTCTCCCTGCTTTTAACTCTGGCATGCATCTGAAATGTCTTCCAACAGCTCACAGACTGGAGGCTGAAACAACAGCTACTGCAGTATTTATTTCACTGAGCAGTCAGGACAAGAGCTGTCTCTTTTACCAAAAATGAAGTAATTTTTTCTCAACTCATGTCTCACACACCATCATCCCTCTGGATGTGCTTATGGCACCCACTGAGGCTGCAGTGCCCTGCTGCCCTTCCCTTACTCTACAGGTGCTTGGAGTTAAGAGGATCATAATCCAGGACGCTCCAGCATAGAAACCTTGATTTTATTCAAGTGTACTTTTAGCCATATATGCATAAAATAGTACCTACTCTTTTTATACTCACCCCAAGACTTGTCCACAAACTGAACTGCAGCTTTTTTGACCGGATCTTTCTTGTTTGCAAGGGAAAAAAATTCATTTGCTGAAATGGAGACAAGTGTTAATCACCGAGTTCAAGCCAGACAAGGCTCGATGCAGACACACCCAAGCAGCAGTGCTCACCTTGCACCCGGTTGGTGTGTGGCCCGTAGAGCTGAGCATTTAGGAAGTCTTTGGCGAGCTGCTGCTGGAGGCCTGTTGCACTGTGGTCTTTCAAGCACACAGCGATGTAGTTCCCTTTTGTCCTAGGCAAAGAGAGATGTAAATCCCTGGAGCGTAGTTACAGGATCCAGAACAACAGACAGTGCTGTCAAGCTTTGCTGCTTGAGCACAGCAGCAGCCAGTGATCACTGGTTTCTGATACTCAGATGAGCTTTGTGGCAGTATTAAAAAATAAAAAAACTGGACCAATACTCTCAAGCTGTTGGCATTTGCTTATGTGTACCCTGAGTATTTTTATCAGGCATCCCAAGCTCATCCTACAAGGAGCTAGGGCAGTTACTCTTTAGAGCCATCAGTGACAAAGAAACAGGAGAGAGAAAAATAGACTGAAATGCAGGAATTCAGTGGTCAACCACCCCACCTGTAGCAGCACACAACCCACTGTGTACTGCTGAGCTTAAAACTGCCCAGCTAGCTCACAGCAGTTACACACACATAATATGTAAAAATAACTTATATCATATACACACACACATATGTGAGTATGCTAAACCAGAATATATTAAAGGTGCTTTTAGCACATAAATACGCTTTCCATCAGACAAAGAATGGAGGAACATAAAATGCAGACAAGAGGACAGCCATGCAGTGACAGAACAGCTGCTGTGATGCCCCTTCCCACAGGAGGCAAAATCATCTCCTCCTACCTGGCACCCTTCTTCCTCTTGCCTTTCTTCTCCTGCACTTCAGCCTGGTTTTGTTCCAGCTGTACAGCATCGGCTTCCTCACCTAGAGTAACTTGCAAATGAAATTTCCCAATTGTTATAAATCAGTGAAACAGGTGAGCAACAGGTCAGTGAAACAGGAACAGGACTTAAGCAGCATTTTTCAGAAGCACTGATTGGGAAGAACAGCTGTAAGAGGGAGGGGAAGAAACATGCTCAGGGGAGCAATCCAAAAAGCTAGCCAGCTTTCCTTGACATCAACAAAGTGGGATTCATCATGGGACAAAAATTCAGTGCAACACAACAGCTATGGGTAACCCATAAAGGGAAATCCAGCTCTGGCTTTAGTCTTGCTTCATTCTCAGCTCATCTCTTTGTTATGTAAACACAACAGATCTTTTTTAAATAAAAGCAAGAAAAAGTAGCAGTTACACCATCCAGCAGTACGTGATGTTTGGATTAGAGAACTGTTTAAATAAAAGATTTTTTTATGAAGTACTATGACATACAGATGAAGCTAAAATAGTAGTCATAAACACTTTAGACTCCTGAACTTGTAATTCTGAGTTTGAATAAAATTACTTAATATTCTACAGATGCTATTGAACTGTAGTTAGATACGTAAAGTATTTGAGGCAATTTAACAGCTCTACCCAAGAACTGCCTTTATAACTTAAACAAGGTCTAAATATTAATCCACCTTTAGTAATCTTTGCTTTTTCTGCTGTAACACCTGCCCATGATTTCCTTAAACACTTCAGGCTATTTAACTGAAATCACTGCACCGCAAGTGACTTCTGTAAAAGGTGTAAGAATTCGATTGAATCCGACTTTAGATTTTTCCTCAGCTATTTCTTTTCCTTAGGAAAAGACAATCTGTCCAGTGTGTTCATATTTTTCACTTGGAGAAGGTCTCTTCACCAGAGCTCTGGCACAGGAATAAACTCCTGGAATAGCAGACATGCACCTCTTTAGCCGAGCGAGCTACATGTAACGTACCTGTGTCACCTGCCACAGCCTGTTCAGTGGGCCTGGGGAGCAAAGGGAAAGCAACAGTTTACTCCTCAAGTCACACCCAAAATCGTTTACCCAAAATCACAAAACCCCCACTTCCGGTCTGGCCTCCCAAGCCAGGACCAGAAGGAGCTGCCCCACGGGTGAGAGATGTGGAGATGGGGATCCCAACACCCACCGCTGCCTCCCCGGCCCCCTCACCGTGCGGACGCATCCTGCAGCTCCTGCAGCTCCTGCAGCACGGTCTCGGGCAGCAGCCTGCGCTTCTGTGGGAGAGAGGGGAGTCAGGCGGTCACGGACACTGCCGGCACACGCACCCAGGGCCCGCCCGGAGCCCGGCGGGAGGAGCGCAGTACCTTCTGCTCCGCGAACAGCTCCTGGTGCCGCCGCCGCTTCTCCTTCAGCAGCTCCCGGTGCCTGCGGGGAGGCGGGAGCCACCGTCAGCATTGCATGGAGCGAAATGGGGATTACGGGCGGGGACAACGGGGGTGAACAAGGGCTTGGAAGGCCAAAGGTAGTGGTGAGGAGGGGCAAATGGGGGGATAAGGGAGAGCGGATAGGAAAAGTGAAAGGGGTTTAGAGGGGTGAAGGGGAGTAAGGGGTTAAGGGCGGGATAAGGAGGGAGAAGGGGCCGGGGAGGCATAAGAAAGGCGATGGAGTAAGAAGGGAGATAAGGAAAAGGAGGCAACAAGGGCAAATAAGCAGGGATAAGGGAGGGAATAAGGGGAAGATAAGAGGGGACAAGAGGAGTGAACGGGGGTAAAAAGGGGGCTAAGAGGGTAAGAGCAGTGGAGAGGGGTTTAGAGAGACAAGGGAGAGCGTAAGGGGGAGGTAAGGAGGGGGGAAAGGGGAGAAGAGTGCGGCTAAGCGGACGGGGTA
>VXBU01032193.1:313235-364038 GCA_013400315.1 Bombycilla garrulus | reverse complement strand
GTAAGAGCAGGGAAGCGCAGGTGTGAAAGCCGCCGTTCGGAGCAGGAGCCCCCGGCGTGTGCGCACCTCCGGGCCGCCTCCCCCACGAGCTTCCGCTCGGCCTCGGCCGCCTCCCTCGCAACTCCGAAGGGCACCTCCTCCGGCGCCTCGTCCGCCTCGTCCTCCGAGGAGGAGGCCGGGCTGGGGAGCGCGGCGAGAACCCTGCGCTTGCCCGGGGCCGCCGCCTTCGCCTTCTGCCGCCGCACCATGGCCGCGGCCCGTGCGCCCCTCGCCCCGGAACCGCTCCCGCCTTCCGCCGGGGAACGCCGAGCGCCGGGACACAGCCCCGCCCCGCGGGATGCGCGCACAGACACAGGACACCGGAGGTGGCCCCGCCGCCGCCCCTTTATTGCCGCGAGAATGAGTCCCGCCGCCGCCTCCGGCCCGCCCGCCCCGCGCCGAGTCCCGCTCCCGGCGCTCCGGAGGCGATTCCAGCGCTCAGGAGATGATCTCCGTCTCGTGTCGCGCCAGCGCCGGCGGCAGCGTGGTCCCACAGGGGCCCGAGAAGTGGAACCTGAAAGGAAGCGGCAGGTTTAGGGCCCGGGCAGCCACTGGCGCATCCCACTGCTCGCTGCTTTGCCTTGCGAGGGGGCGGGAGGGAGGAAAGAGGAGGAGGAGAGAGGGATTTAAGCCTTGTGCGTCGTAGGGACAGACTTCAGCCTTTAAATAATACACTTTGTATATTCAGCGAAAATTCCACCATGGAAGAAGAATCTTCCTTTCTTACTTATTAACAGAAACTTAGTATTTCGTAAGCGCTGGGGGCAAAACTAGACCGTGTTTGTGTAAAGGCAGCGTTTCAGCAGCTGGACGCAAAGGGCAGGGTGGAGGGTACTGAAAGCTGGTTTCCTGAGCAGCGTTACCTGAACCTGTCCGTGGCAGGAGTGGTTTCCATGTTGAACTCCGCGACTGGGATTCCTCTGGCCGAGACCTGCGGGGCGAACATGGCCGCAGGATAGACCACGGACGAGGTCCCGACCTGCGGGCAACGGGACAGAAGTCACAAGGTAGCAGGACTGCGCTCAGACTGAACCAACCTAGCTCCGAGGTAAAAGCCGTTCTCACAACACTGCATGTGCACTGAAGCCTGGGAGATCCCCAGAAATGAAACTGAATCATATCTCTGATTAGTGTCACTGCAGATGTAGCTATTTAACTTGGCATAACGATCAGGAATTGTTTCTCTGAGGCAGCCCAAAGAAACCCGTTTGTAACTGGAGATGGAAAAAAAAATCCCAGAAACAAAATGGCATACTTAGTCTTTAGGAAAAATAAATACCCAACAAACCATTCCTTCTGTTAAACTTGAGATCATTCTGTAAATGGAAGACAACAGTCTAAGTAAGAGTTTGGTTAGGGATCTGGAACCTACATGGCATGTAAACCACCTTGCAAAAAAGCAGCACATTATAACTTACTTTCTTTTTAAACTGATCATCAAAACAATTGTATTTTTCACTGTTTGAGAAATCAGAATCATAGAACGGTTTGGACTGGACGAGACCTTGAAAATCTTCTCGTTCCAACCCCTCTGCCATAAGCAGGGACATGTTCCACTGGATCAGGTTGCTCAGAGCCTCATCCAGCCTGACCCTGAACACTTCCAGGTATGGGGCATCCACAGGTTTTCTGGGCTATCTGTGCCACTGCCTCACCACCCTCCCAGTAATGAATTTCTTCCTGTATGTAATCTAAACCCACTCTCAGTTAAAAGCCATCACCCCTTGTTCCTAATGAAGAGTCCCTCTCTGGCTTCCTTGTGGGCCTCCTTAGGCACTGTAAGACTGCTCTAAGGTCTCCCAAGAGCCTTCCCTTCTCCAGGCTGAACAGCCGCACTCTCTCAGCCTCTCTTCATAGGGTAGGTACTCCAGTACCGTTATCAGCTTGGCTCTCCTCTGGACTTGCTCCAACAGTTCCGTTCCACGTCCTTATGCTGGGGGCACCAGAACTGTATACAGTATTCCAGGTGGGGTCTCACCAGAGCAGAGCAGAGGGGGAGTGAAATCCAACAGCCAGACATCATTGTCTAACCTCTAACCCCTGTGTACCTGTTGACTTCTGAGTAGTCTGTGTACATTTTCAAACTGCAGAGTCTTTCTTGCACACTCTCTGGTGTTCAAGGTCTCTTGGACAACAGAGAGTCCCTCTGGGGCTTTGAGTTGCCTCAGGGAAGCACAAGTGCATCTGCTTTACCCAGGAGGTGTCACGGCCTGAGCGTGGCCAGTTCAGAGGACAGGTGAGGAAAGCGCCACTCACGACCAAGCAGAGATCACAGATATCCAGCTCCTTCTCCACCGCCGTGAGCACGCCAGGATCCAGGGCTTCGCCAAACCACACGACATGGGGCCGCAGGAGCCCGCTGCAGCCATCCTCCTCACACCTGTGCACACACCACAAAGGGACAGCTGCTCAAGGGACAGGCGCTTCAGGACTGCTGTGCAGGACGGCACAGCAAGTTCTCCTTCTTGCTTGGGCAGGTCTTGCCTGCCATCATTCCCTCTCCTCCTTCACAGCCCTCTCCACACCCTCCTCTACAACATGCTGGACAGAAGGCAGCTCATTCCATGCTACACAGTGCTGGAAGTACATGTGTGCTGCATGATCCCATGGAAAGGGTTGCTGAACAGTACTTAATTGTGTCTTCCCCTTACTCAGCTCCTGAAATGCATGAAAGCTAAAACTTGACCTCCATCAGGTTTAACAAACTGGCTAACAGGGTTTTAAGGAGAAAATTAACCAAAAGACAGAAGCATCGTGTTCCTTAGGAATCAGATAAAAATGTGGTGGCTTTTTCCATCTGCAACTAGCTTAGGCAAAGCTTCAGGCAGTGTAAAAAAGCATCATGGCACATTCTGTGCCTATGAGGGACCCCAGCACAGTCCCTCACATCCCAAATTAATGGTGGGTGGCACCTGCAAAGTAACAAAACATCCACTGCTGTAGCACTAACTTTTTTGCTGTAGTTCTCCTACTACTTCACTTGCTACAAACCCCACAAATTTGGGCACATTTCATCTTGGTGCTCAAGTACACAAACGTGTGATGCCTTTAGCACCACAGTAACTTCTACACACTCCTTGTCTGATGCCCCTGTAACTTTAGACTCAGTTTCCTGGGGCAAAGTTCCAAAATTCTTTGTCTCCTGTGGAACGTCCTTCCAAAACAACATGAAGCTTTGAGATGCACAAAGCATGAAGAGGTAACAGGCCAAATAAAGTGGTCCATACGTACTGAGGAAGGTCTTCAACTGGAATTGCAGCATCTTCTGTGTCAGGATCTGGAGCCCTGTAGTTACAAAATGGAAATACATGTCCAGCTGTACAAAATGTACTTTATGTATTAATAAAAACTTAATGTTCTCTAAAAACCCTCACAGTCACTAAAGCATGCCCTCCAATCAAGGAATCTTTGCAACTTCAGCCAGCTTCAAACACCTACTACAATCCTAAAATACCACACACAAGGCAGGCAGGAATTTGTCCAGAATTATCCTGGAGCTGAGCAACTGTAATAAGCCGGCCATGACTGTCAAAGGCACAACAATGATTTACCTAACTATCTAGAGGTCTGGTGAAATGTAAAGGGAAAAAAAAATCCTAAACATATGCCTGGCCCATGCATCCCCCTGCTCACTTTCTTTTTTTATGGTGAAAAGAGAATGGATTACCCCTTCCCAGCCAATGCGGGGCAGATCGGGCTCCTGTAATTCGCAGCTACGTTTCCACAGCTGGTGCACCGAGTTTTAAATAAACTACCTGGAACACATGAGGAAGAGGAAACATCAGGGATGAAGTGATGGCTCTGAGGTGTGGCTGTGCAGGCAAGTGGTTGTGTTTATCCTGGGCAGCCTTTCTTTACAGACCTAAAGGCTGCACCTCATGGATAACTTACTACAGGAATTCAACAGCAAAGTCAGTCCCACTGTGTCACCTTGTTGTGCCTCAGGACATGAGTAATACACAGTCCCATAACATATTTTGCAGGAAAATCATAATTTAAAATATTACCAAGGGAGATGACCTCTGTTAATTGCTTTTCTTCTTACATCAGAAACATTTTCTTAAAGAAAATAAAATATGCTGGTCAATACCATTTTGTTTCACACAAAAATCTACTCCCAGAACTTCTGCATGCTGTGGAGATGTGCAATATAGCCAAGAGCTAAAAACTGTCCATTTTGTAAGGAATACAAATAACCAAAATTAAACTGTTGCCAAGGCTTCATCGCTGGACCCACAACTGCAAAGGATCTTATGCAGGTTTCCTGTGCCCATAGCACAAAAGTGGTGGTGGGAAATCTCATTTACATCTTTAGCAATACTCGAGTTAAAAAGCATCACAGTGCTGGAGAACCAGGAAGGGTCTTTGTCCTGGGAGACTCCCACCCCGTGGCAGGGCCTGAGGAGTGGAGAAATGAGTGGGGTCGCCCCCAAGGATGGAGAAGGGCTTCCACTCCCTCTTTCTCTCCACACCTGTACATTTCCTCAGATCCCAAAGCCCCCGACCCCAGGTGCTGCACCTGCCTTGTGCTCCTCTGGCACTTTGTGGGAGTAAGGAATGCCACTGACTACAGGGAAAAGAGGGGGAGGGCCACTGACTGCAGGAAAGAAAGGTAAGGGAATCCCAATTGTTTCCAGTCCCTTTGTCCTCCTGTAGCCAAGGCCTGCACAAGTGTGGACAGGACAGAAGAGGACAGAGGGAAAGCACCAGGGCAGGTGAGGCCAGGCTTGCCAATACACTCTTCATTGGTGGCAGTCTGACACCACCAGTCCCACACAGGAATCCTTGGGGATTCCTTTCCCCTTTTCTAAATGAAATCAGCCAGGTGTCACAGCCACATAAATTCAAGTGGATCTGTGGAAAACTGCAAGCAAGAAGGGAGAACCAGTTCTTGTGTACTCTCAGAATCCATTAAAAAACCAGAAAGATGAGATTCTGTAATTCTAAAGGTGAGGAATAAAGAGAGGCTATGAAGTACCTGAAACAACTTCCAAAAGAGAACAGGGTGTTATTGTAAATAACTTTATGCAGGTTATTATAATTTTAAAGACAAAATTCTTTTCTCTCTGTACTTATCCACTTTCCCTTCTTCCTACTCCCCACCCTGGGTTTCCTGGCCTGTGACAGACATGTGAGCCAATTCTCACCATGAATTTCTAAGAGGTGCTTGGTGCCTGCCTTCCTGTGCAGCTCATCAATGTTCTGAGTGATGACCACGACGCTCCTTCCCTGCTTGCTCAGACGCTTCTCACACTCGGCGATGGCGATGTGGGCTGGGTTGGGATGCTTGCTCAGCATCACTTCCCGCCGGTAGTGGTAGAATTCCCACACACGGGAAGGGTTTCGCGCAAAAGCCCCTGGAGTAGCCAGCTCCTGCAAAAGGCAGAACAGGTCATCCTACAACAAAACAAGAATCCCATCCCCAGATGAAGCCTGCTGATCTCTGCCACTGCTGCCTGCATCACAAGGTCATCAAAACCAGATTATTTATAAACAAAAGCAGATTGGTAAGAATATTGTTCCGCAGCCCTTACAAGGGTGACAAATCAGAGTGTCAGATCAAAAGAGGAAGTAACTTACAGCAATAGTGTGGTACATGGGTTTACCCCACACTTCAGCTGTACTCTGTGCTGCTCTAACAAACTATGAGGAGCTTAGCACAAAGCAGGATGAAATATTTCAATGTACACCCTTCTTCTGGCACCCACAACTCTCTTTTCCACAGCAGCCATAAAACTCAGCATCATGTGACTATATTTCCTTTCTAGGAATTTCTTTTCTGCTTAAACTTAAGTGTAACACAAGCCCAATCATGCCCATTGTCAAAACCAAAGTCTAATGTCTTGTATTTTGTGTGCAGATAAAACTGAAGCTGCTTTTCATAGTAACCTAAATGTTGCTTTACCTTTCTCAAACACAAGGTGCAGCTCAGTCAAACACCTCACTGCACATTTCTGCTGACACAGAAACACTGAATGCAAGTTTCTGATGTAGCAGGACCAGATGTTTATACAGACACATGCTTTATTTGAATTGATGGTCACTGAAAGCAAAGAACTCATTTTTAGAGTCAAAACAGTTAAAAAAGTTAATTTGATGTTTTTTTAACTTCATCAGATCTTTCAGGAATGCTGTAATTAAGAACCACAAAGAAAGCAGGTGTGATTGCAGCATTTTGGGTAGCAGGTACTGACAGCATAAAAGCTGTTTGAAACACCTGCAGAACCAAGCAGGATGAGACTCACGAGGCCCCTGTAGAGCTCACATTGTTGGTGCTTTCAGCTGTACTCCCAGTGTCTGCTCCCACCTCCTCTCCCACCCCTGTGGCTCCCAGTGCTTGGCAAGATCATTCCAGCAAGAGACAGAGCCTGTGGGAGAGTTAAAGAACATGTCCCAAAATAAAACAAGTCCTAAAGCATTTTAAAGGATCTTATGGGACATCAAGATTTAAAGAAAACAACCAGTCTCTACTGTTAGTTCTTCTTTTGGTATTTTGGTTTGTTTTAAACTCTTAAAACAGGAAAGGTCTCACCCAATAGGAAAACAGTGAGGGTGTCAGAAGACAAGCAAACAGCTGAACTGCAGGAAAACAAGGATGGCAGAAAGACCCAGAGCTGCCTGCAAGAACGTTGTTTTTCCCAAGCAACTGATAACCTGAAGGACAGAAGCAGATCCCCAAGGGCAGCTGTAAGGAGAGCTCTGTCCCTGCTGCACTGCCATGGGAGAACTTGGCCCATCTTCCCCAGCCACTGCTGACCCTCCCCGCTCACCTGCGTGACGGACGGAGGCTCAGCCGCGCAGGCAGGGGCCACCAGCACCTACCTGGGCTTGCCACTTCCTCCAGAAGCCTCCGGCCCCTCTAAAGGTGGGCACGCCGCTCTCAGCACTGACCCCGGCTCCGGTGATGATGGCGATGTGCTTGGCTTTGGCAAACACCTCTCGGAACTCAGCCATGTCTGTGCCAGGCAGGGAGAACAAGGAGCTCTTCAGGGGCTCACGCTCTGACCTGAGCCCCACACACATCCAGAAACAGCTTCCAAACACACCCCCCCATGGCTTGAATTTCAGAACACTGACTGGTGCCTGAACTTCTGCATGCTGGGATTTAAAGAGCAGCTCCTGGAGATCCTCAAAATATGTGTCTGAGCAAGCTCAGTAGGGCAACAGGTGCAAAATGTGATTACAGTCAATACTGGAAAGACAGAGCCTTTACCTAAAGCCCCACACTAGGTGCTACTCCAATAACAACTGCTGGCACCGCCACTCAGGAAGAGTTTGCTTCCTAATTGGTAGGTAAGGACCTGAGATTAAAAAAAAAAGTTTGTTTTGTTGTTGTTTTTGTTTGTTTGTTTTCACAAAGTACCACCTTCAAAATTAAGGTAGTTTGGGAAAACACATTCTTTTTTGAGGCATTTTTCCTGTTTTCTAGGTTTGCAACTGTATTTGATACTTTTTTAATGTGTTATTCCCACCATTTTTCCCTGTATGGTAGTTTGAGAAAAAGATGAAAACATTTTTTTTGCCTTTTTATGTGAGTCAAGACAAGATTAAAAAGGAACAGGTTAGCTACAGACAGACAAAAAGATCTCTTGCTGTTTATCTCAGATATGAATTTTAAAGCAACATAGGTTAGAATCACAAAATGGCTGAGGTGGGAAGGGACCTCTGGAGATTGCCTGGTTCAACTCCCTCTGCTTAAGCAGGGTCAGCCAGAGCAGACTGTCCTGGACAGTGTCCTGTGGGGTGGCTTTGGTATCTCCATGGACAGAGACTCCATAACCTTCCTGCACAATTCAATCCAGTGTTTGACTACCCTCACAGCAGACAAACACCATGGGGTGTTTTTGATGAACTGAGAAGATGCCCCGGAGCCTTCATTGCCACAAGGGCTCATCACTGGCCTTAAGGCCAATGTGGTGTCCACTGGATCCCCAGGGACATTCCTGCCCAGCTAGTCACCCCAGCCTGTCCTGGTGCCTGGGGCTATTTCTCCCCAGGGGCAAGACCCTCAACCAAGTGGTATCAACCACTCCCCCCAGCTTCATATTATACAAAAACTTGCTAAGAATACACTCTAGTCCATCATCCAGATCATTAATGAAGGTGTTGAACAACACTGGCCTCACTACAGACTCCTACAGTATCCCACTAGTGAGCAGCTCCAGCTGAACTTTTTGCTGCTCACCACAACCCTAATCCTCACAATGGTGGTCTTCAAATAAAAACCAAAACTATCCCACCCCACCCAAAGGCAGGTAAGTTCCTGTAGGGAGAAAGAGCCACTGGTGAGGTCCCAAGACCCACAGCACACAGCCCCAGGATGGGCAGAGAACGCTGCTGTCCTGATGCCCCACCTGCTTGTTGCAAACCAAACCTCACAAGCCCTGAATGTGAAAAGCTCACGCCAAAAGCCCTCCCAGCCAGGTGTCTGGCAGCAGCCAAACCCTGATGCTTAAGGCAGCAGAAAAAAGCAAGTTTGTCTCGGTTACCTGACATTAGTGGGGTTGCTATTGTACCAATGTGCAGTTTTCAAGTTAAGGCACATTCTCAAATTGAAAAACAAAACCAAAATGCCCCCAAACAAGTGAAAAGAGGTCAGCTACAACTACTAGCCTGAACAGGGCTCCAGGGATAACCCAGCTCCTGAGCTGTTACAAATGCTCGAGGCCCACTCTTGTACAAAGAAATGAGGAATTAGTTTTATTACTCGTTAGGATTATGAAAGGGAAATGAAATTAACCACTGCATACTTATATGCATAAATTATAAACATTAAAAACGTGTTAATATTGTAACCATGCTGACTGCAAGGGTTTTTGGTACTATACAGAATACAGACATAGAAAGGTAATTTGACTAGCCGGGGTGCAAAAAAAAGCAACTTCACACTGTTTTAAACATTTTGAATTAAGCCATGCATTTCACCTAGCACACGAAATCTTCCAGCACTTCAAATCCACCTTAAAAACCTGTCCGGGGTGCTAAAGCAAACAAATACATGTCTTACTTGAACTAGGACGGGCCATTTCCAAGCAAAACTTCTTCTTTGAAGACGAGGCCTTAAGTCCACAATACGCTTGGGAAACCAACCTTCTAGCGGTAAATTGAAAGAGACACATCAGGATCCCTCGGCAGTGTTTCACCTGGGGAGAAATAAATCAAACATAAGCGGCCCAGCCAGGGTGCGTATTTCTGCCAGCTTCCCGTGAGGGGCTCTCCTTAAACAACGAGGTGCGAGTGTTAGTCACGGCTTCCTCTGCACCTGCAGGACACGGAATCATCCCCAGCCCGAGACCCTCGGGCCGGGATCACCGCTTTTGTTCCGAACCGGGAGATCAGCCCTGCTCCAAAGCAGCACCTTTCGGCCGACATTCAACTCACGCGACGTTCCCGAACTGCGCTCCTAACCCGAGNGCCCGCCGGCATTTTAAGAAGCGGAGGAAAAAAGCAAGGGACGGTGTTGCGGCAAGCTGCGAGCCTACGTGCGTGTGCCGGCCCGCAGAAGGGCGAAGGGGACAGTGCGGCCGGGAGGAGCCTCGGCCGGGAGGAGCCTCGGTCAGGAGGAGGCGGCGGAGGCGGCGACCGCCGGGCNCGCCCCGCCCGCTGCCACTCACCGCGGCCGGCGGCGGCTGAGGCCGAGCCGTGCGGCCCCGCACGTCCCGCCCCGCGCTGCCGGCAGGGCCGGGCCTCGGCGCCGCTCCGCCCTCCCACGGGGAAGGGGCCGCGGTGTTAAGGCGGCACGGATGCGGGGATGGAGCGATAGATGCACTGGAGGCAGCCGTGGGTCGCTTCCCGGCGTCGCGCTGTCCCTGCGCCGTGCCGGAGCAGGCACGTATGGGCTGGAACGAGACGCAAATCGGTCCGGAAAGCTGGATGGCTTGCCAGCGTCATCCCTCTCTCTGCGGTTCACCCTCGGGCGTTCGCAGTTTACGCGTTCACGGATGAAAACTCTGTTGCACATTAACAGCACACAATTTAAAAAATTTTTTTTTCATTATAAAAGCTGTTTTTAGCATATTTGTCTGCATAAAGAAGGCAGCGCCAACTCTCATCCAGCCGCGTCCTCTCCACCCTTCCGCAGCAACCTTTAATCATTACGACCCTTTTCAGTCAGAAATGTTGACACATTTTCCCTCCTCCCTTCGGATTCTGTTAATTACCAACTAAGCAGATGAAGAGGCCCCAAAACATGTACCCAGAGAGGGGAAAGGCTGAGAGGCAATTCCCACCGTGCTCTTTCAAGCCCACCGGCAGGCTGTCCAGCCCCGGGGGAGACTCCTGTACCTGAGCGAGTTCACCTGGGGGAAGGGGAGGGAACACGCAGAGGCTGCTCCTGGGGGCTGGCAGCCGATGTTTCTCTCCTTACACTGCTCCACGGAACTTGCTATTGTTTACAGAGTAGCAGCCCTTCGTACTCCGCCTCCAGCTGCGAACTGGAAGGAAGCCTTTGGTGGGGGAATGTTAAGCCAGCGACTGGTGCTGAGTAAACGCTTGTGCTGGCGCTCGCTGTGACAGCTGTTCCCTGAGCGCTCCGTGTCTCCTTAAAGTCATGCATGCTCGGAAAAACAGCACATCATAAGCTCAGAAAACAAGGTGAAGGCCAGCGTGATCTTACTTAGCATTCTACTGATCCTTATGGTCAAAATGCAGATTAATTCTGTGCAGATTGGGGAAACAAACAGGATGGCAGGTTTGTTGAATGAGGGATTAGCTCTGCATAACGTTATTTAGTATCATGATTGGTGTTTCATTTTTTAAAATTGAGATCTTGCTACAGACTGTACACTGTGCTTATTAAGCAGTGTATTTTAGCTGCTAGTTAATATTTTTAAAAAAGGCAATTTGCAAATTTGCAGTTGCACTATCACGTTTTTCTTCCCCTTTGAATCCAAAGTTCAAGACAGCAAAATCCTAGTCTAACACTGCTAATAGGAAAAAATGGTTCTGCTTACGCACTACAGTTTTGATGAGCACATAAAGCAAAGAGCTTTCATTCTCCTATCACATCATTGCACTCATTAGCTGTGCTCTTTCTAACTTTACATCTAACCCAGGTCAGGGCATACTAACGTGCAAGGTTTGCTAAAGTACAGTTCTTCTCACGATGGCATAGGTTATGTGAAATGGGTACAGAAGGATACAAGGTTGGCTTGCTTTGGTCTCCTTGGCATATACAGACTGTCTACTCCAAGAGCACAATTATCCCAGTGTTTCTGAAGTAATCAATCACGCATTCTGTATTCTCCGTGGTCTGAAACAATGAAGAGCCCAACTGATGCTGGGTGATGCTGGTGTAACTACTGAATGTGTGCCGCAAGAAAATGGCCACACTGATTTTCAAAACTGTTTGTAGTGGTCCTGGACAAATATGTTAATGCCAATGTGTAAGTAGATTTCCTAAAAGATTTATAAAAAGATTAAAGTGACATCTAAACTTAACTTCAAGACACTGGGGTGTTTGGTGTAGATACCTGGCAGTGTTCCACAATCATCTGTGCCTGATAAATAATTCTGTATAAAATCTTTTTCTATTACAGTAGTTTCCTCCAGAAGCAGTGTCATTAATGCAGTAAGAGCAATTCCAGGTGGACACCAGAAGCATGAACTGTTCTGCAAAGATACGGATTTCACCAAAATCAATTAATACGTAAGAATCCTGTCTTAGAAGGGACAAAAGCCATGGCAAGGGCAAGTGCACTGCACTTCACAGCTCCTCCTTTCGCTGCCTCCCCCAGTGCACTGCCCTCCCAGCTGCCAACTGTGCTGCAGGCAGCTGGGGCCTTTATGTATTTAGTAATGATCCTCTCTTGTCTGTCTTCCAAGAACTTGTCCCATCTCCCCTTGACCCACATGATTCTGTTCTCCGGCTGGAGTTCCCTGGCTCCGCTCCTGGGATGGACAGGGAAAACAGAAGGTGAGGAATGTGTATCCACAGGGACTGCTACTCTCCTCCAAGGTTCAATGGTAAGGTGGGTTCATACCATCTAGTCTTCCACTTCAACCACACTATCCTTCGCCATTTTTACCAAGTCCTTTGCATCTGAGCAGCACCAGCTGGAAACAGCTCCCTCTTTGAGCATAAAGCCTAATTGTACCAAACACAAGCAAACCAATTTTTTTTAAATCCCAAGTAAACAGTCTGTATTCTAACACACAATAGGTCTGCACAAATTAAATACAGTATGGCAGTATATAAATTACAGTTCTTTACAGTAAATAGTAAAATACAAGAGTCCGCTTACTGTACACAACAATCAAAGAAAGAACAGCAGCTTTTCAGTAAGGTCCCAGGTATCTCAATCATTCACTTGCTAAGGAACAAAGAAAAGATACAGCAGGCCATTCACGTCACTCATTTTTCACCATGTTGCTTTACAAATATCCAGAACGCTTGTACGGGCATCTACAGTATCTACATGTGGAACAACCTTCTTAGGAATTCATGAGCACCAGACATAAATCCCTCCATCATTCCCATTATTAAAATAAACTTTACAGATTAAAATTACTTTAACAGGTTCTATTTCATCTTGATAATAAACCAGCAAGTAACAAGTGCAAAGTTTGCAGTCATGATCCATTTGCTGCTTCTTAATTTACCTTTCTCCCCACCCCACACCCAAAAAGCCCAAAACCCCCTAAAAAACCCAGAATGTTGTCCTCTCACATCCTTGCAGTAATACTGTTTCTGCAGTCAAACTGCCCGGCTGGCTTTTGCTAACGTGTGAAATGCCAGACTCATAGCTTCAGGCATCGTCAGTCATTCCAATGCCAGGTCAGCACAGTGGCAGGCCTCTAGGAAGACAAAACGTACAAAGCAGTTGGATATTTCAGTGTGCTTAAACACAGAAGGCTGCACGGTGCCCAGTGACTGAAAGAAACATGGCACCAAGTTACCAGTTGAAACATTTACAATAGAAAGATATAAACAGCAAATGTGTCAGTCTAAAACAAGTTCTTTGGTAATTAAAAACAGCAAACCGTAGCGGTTGGGGTTTTTTTTTTTTCCAAATACGGATTTACATCCTGGTTTTTCCTCAATAAAATATCTTTTGTTGTTTAAAATAAATCTCCCAAGTTGTTGTGTAACAAATAGTCCAGTACCTCAGTTATCTACAATCAGCTTTATCTGTGTTTTAGTGTGCAGCCGTATCTGCCCACTGGCAGACAAACTATAGATACACATTCATATATATATAATATATATATTATTTATAAAAAATTAGAGAATTAAGTCAAGGACTCTAGAGAATACACATTCTGTATGGACAGGTTAAAATGTACAATAGCTTCAAAAATCCGTAAAGTTTTCTACACAGTGATGCGTGTAGTAAGTGCAAAAATACTGTGGTTTAGTTAATCCAAGATTTCCTGTTTTCCTGTTTCCTAGAAAAAGCAGAAGCCGCTGCATCTCCTGAATGGCAGAGGATGTCTCCTCCTGTCTTGGAAGTGGCTGATGAGCCTTGAAGCACAGAACTCTTCTGTTTCTCTGAAGTGGAAGATGCCTGAGACCGGGAAGTGCTACTCCATTTCCTTGCAGGAGCTGGTGCTTTGCTGAGGCGCCCAGGACGAACGAAAACACCGTGGTGCGGTTTGCAGTGGAAGTACTCTCTGCCTCTCACAATTCCATCGTGCTTCCCTGCAATGGAAAGAAATGCACAGGATTAAATGCTGGTGCTGCCATTAGCACGTACAATTGAGGCTCTGAAGTGTGAATAGCTTTGGTTATCTGTCAAGATTGTTCCTGCTGAGTGAAAAAGCCAGATGTTCACCATACACTAGGGAAAACAAAACTTGGAAAGGAGGACTTGAAATGTGACCAAAAAGATCATTTTCTAAAATACTGCTTTGTTAACTAACAAGTAACAGTTTAAAAAGCCAAGCATTTGTTCATTTTGCAAAATAAACTGTCCTCAAAACCAATTGCTTGCAAAGCTTAAAATTTAGCTGGAGACAAACTTCTGGCGTAAGTGATATTACCTATTACATCTTTTTAAAAGACCTGAAGCATTTCTATAGAAGTTTCTTAACACCTGTAGAGCACTGCCTTTTTCGGACCCCTCTGGAGTGAAGTTACAGGAAACCTGTGCTCTGGAACTCATCTTTTCCTAATGGAAAACAACAATAAATCTCTAAAAGCCACTGACACCGAACCTATCTAACAAGTGATGCACTGTTAGTACTGTTCATGAATTGTATGCACACTGATTTAAAAAAAAAATCTGCCAATTTTAGGCTTTGCTTGTTTCTCTGATCTGTAAAAACAGACGGGTACCAACGCGGAACTACCACAACATGCAAAAGCAGGGTTTTCACACAGTTAAAAAATGGATCAGAGCAACCAGAAAGCCAAGAACTGGGTGTACCAGATACCAAGTTTCATGAAACTGGAGGCACTTCCCAGGACTGCACTGGAAGGAATGACTGTACTGTGACTTGAAAAACTGGTCACACTAGCTGTATAGATATAACCCAGAACACATTTAGTCTTACCCAGCTGAACATTGAGTTCAACTCCAACCCAGATTCCAGCTGAAAAATCCACTGTTCCAATATATCTCACTGTGCCCATCTTATTACTTCCAACACAGACTTGCTCGCCCACAGCCACCCAGCTCGGCAAGACGTTGGCTTGACCTCCAGAAGCGCCTTCTTCACAATCAGAACCATCCAAGTGATCCTTCGGAATAAAATCGTCCATGGAAGCATCGGGATAAGTCTCAGGGTCTGAAGTGTCTTTCACCAGTCCAGAACGAAAAGGGCTTTCCATAGCACCCACAAGCCAGTTGTCACCTGCTGCTGCAGGGCCCTGCTGGCTCGTGCACGGGCTCTGCCCGTTGCCTGGGCCTTGGGGTGACTCCAAGGCAGTCACTCCATTGGAGGACAGAAGGGAACACGACTGTGGAGCTGCTGAATGGTCAAAGTCCTTCCCATCTTCAACACCCATGAACTCAGTAAAGGAGTGATCCTCCAGAACGTCCGTCGTGTGCTCAACCGTCACCTCGCGTGCTGAAAATTCCACGGTGTTTTTGCCATCCAAGGAACTTAGAGCTGAGAGGGACCCAGCTCTGGGTAACTGCTGAGAGTCTCTGTCAGTGGCACTGAATGACAGTGGTACTTGCTCTGTTAAGGCACTGTTTTCTTTCAGTGGTACCTCAGGTAACTTCTCTCTCGCTAACTCCTTTTCTGACTCTCGACATTCCTTGTTCAAAGAAGATCTTAAATTGTGTGCAAGGGATGATCCCGAGGGATCACTGGAGTCCAGCTCCTTGGAGTGACTGGCTAGCTGGTCTGTGCTATCACTACAGGGAACAAGCATGTCAGACAGGGTGGCATTAGAGGCACTGTGGGAAAAGTAGCCGCTAGTGATGCTGCTAGTGGTGGGGCTGCGGGACACCTCTTTCTCAAGAGCACGTGAGCTCATGAAGTCCGATTTAGAGGAAAACCACTCCCTGTTCTCCAGGCTAGCATTGTAAATACTGAAGTCAGCAAACTCCTCCGGTACATAAGGCCGGAAATTTTGAAAACTTTGTGGACTTATCAGTTTCTTATTAATGGCCTCTAACTCACTGTCTTCCTCCTCAGAGTCCTGCAACAAATGAAAAGAAGAATTAGAATTAGGAACCTGTGACAGTGAGGTTTTCAAAATAAAGTAACCATCCTTGATTTTTTCCTTTCTGAGCATGAAGAAATATGTACCTTTAATATTCTTTAACTGAAGAATAGAAGACACCATTGAAAAGAGCTGCTGGGAACGCATCCTATCTACACTGAGATCACTGAGATATTCATTTTTTAGAAAATAAATTCTAAGTAGTTCAGAAAATATAAACCAATAAAAGGAAAGCTACATACTTTCATTCACAAACTTCTTTTTCCTCAGGATTTAGACTAATTAAACCTACTGAAGGTATTTTATAGAGCAAATTCACTACCTAACAAGATAAACATAAATATGAATGGTAAAGGCCTTACAGAGTCCCTGCTGCAATGCAGGTTACAAAAAACTTTGGTATTATTAAAAACTTTACACAATGGGATTTTCTATTAACCTGATATCAGCATGACTAAATAATTTTGCTTACCCTTGGCTATCACAGCTGAATATGGTCAGGATGTTTGAATATGTGAGCAAAAAGATCAAATATTACAGCAAATCTTCAAGGAAATGTTTCTATGCATACATGTACATGTTTGGAGGGAAATACGTGACACTAATCACCCTGGCAGAATTTGGAGGTGCCTCCCTGAGTTTCCCCTTGGTGATGTGTGGGGATGCACCATGAATGGACCACAGATGTGGCTTTCACAGAGTCCATCTGAAGCTGAGGACTTCAGTCTGTAAAGATGAATCTGAGAAAGACTCCAGCAACATGGCAGGGCTGCAATCCCAACATAAAATACTGCAGGCAGGACTCCACATGGATGCTTTTTTAAGTATTTGCTTTTTTTATATACATATATGTCTTCATGTACACATATACATGCAGGTATAAACATAGGTATATGTATACACACACCTATACATTAAAAATGGTCGGTTTACAGGAGATTTCTACTAGAAATAATTGCATTTTAGGAAAAATGAAAACTACTGAAGTCCTTTAAAGAAACTCAAGCACCCATTGTTTCTCAGTTCTTTCATCTGCATCACAGATTACAAATTCTGATCAAGACAGATCATGTGTGATATGTGAAGTACCTGGATGCTTTCAGATAGCTGCTGTGATTCATCAATGTAAAAGGAAATGCAGAACAGTTAACCAGATGACCACAGAGTACCAGCACATCAGGACAGACATCCTCTTGAAAATGTTTCCTCACTTGAAAATAGCCAAGACTGCTCAAATAACTTTGTATAACAAAACTTAAAATTCACGGACAGGGAACAGATTTGCTCAGTTTGCCCATGTCAGAATAATCACATAATTGTTTGGATTGGAAGGTACCTCTTCAAGGTCAATTAGCCCAATCTCCCTTTGCACAAGCTGGGTCAGCCAGAGCAGGCTGTCCAAGACAGTGTCCAGTTGGGTGGGTTTTTAGATCTCTACAACCTTCCTGCACAATTCACTCCAGTGTTTGACCCCCCTCGTGGTAGATGAAATGTTTTCTTGTTCCATGTTGTGATAAGATGGATATCTCATGTGTTTTGATTTGTCCCATGTCCTGTCACTGGACACTGCTAAGAAGAATCTGCCTTGGCCCATCCGGTGTTTTTATACATTGATAAGATGCCCCTGTGACTGGTCACCTTAAGGCTGAAGAGCTCCAGATATTCCAGCCTCTCCCCATATGTCAGATGGCCTTTATCTGTAACAAGGTCTCATGTCCATTCCTACCATCTTCCAACTCATTGCAAACTCACAGCAAATATAATTCAGTATTACCCTTGCAGAATGGCCTCTTAAGATGACTTAAGATTTTCAATAATATTAATTCTTTGTTGACACAGCTATCAGTAACTGAACAGGATGTCTCTACTTGTCTATCTGACAAATCCAACTACATTTCAGATTATTAATATTTGCTCAAGAAAAGGCTTGGTATCCTTTGCTTTCTAATTTTCACAGCACTCTTTCAGAGTTATTTCTCATACAGAATTTGGATGAAGGCTTTAGTTTGCAATTATTTATTTCTCTGAAGAGGAGCAATAGTGTTATGGAATGTCACGGAAGACTACTGAGTATTATTTATATTGCTGAAAATCTTGCTACTTACATCTGAAATCCACACTTCCTTTAGTAGTAAAGGAAAAAATTAATACCTGCTTTATTGAGACTAACACTACCCTTCCAAGCATTAAAGCCTTATGCAAAGCATCTTTTTTTGCATATTGCAGGATAGCAGTTGCTCATCTCTGAGAGATGTTTTCTCAATCATTCAGCTTATTTTTTCCCTTTCGCAAATTTTACTTGTGCAAAACTAAGTTATGTTATATGCAGAACCTTATCGTTTGTTGGTTTATTTAACACTAAAAACTAAGAGTTTATCAAATATACTTTTTAAAGTTGAAGATTATATATGAACTTCAAACTAAAACATTTAATGAAGGAAGTATTTCTAGGTGATACTGGTTTAATGTCCATTTGAGATCAAAAGGTACTTTTATAACAGAGTTCTTTGTGTCTCCTTTGAAACTTGCAGGATTCCTCATCTGACTGAAAAAAAGTCACCTTGGTGGTGTCCCTGTTCAGAATCAGACTGGATAAAAGGCTGTAGCTAATAAATGGCTCTACAGACACACAGACTTTGGTGACTTGATTAGGAAAGGCCAAACAAGTAACCACAGTGTCAGCCATGTGCCATTTCAGGGTTATCTGTAATCCTAAGTACAAAAGCTAAGGTACAGAGAACCAGTCTTCTTACTAGAACATGGGTTATGAAGAATACTGCAAATAGGTGAGGAGACACCACCTTGTGACAAACAAAAGATGCCCCTGGTAGGGACAAGACATATTTCCTTTCAGAGCTCCTCTTAAGTTTCCTCATTGGGAAATTCCAGAAACAAAGCAATTTCAGAGTTCTTCAAATTTCTGTGGATGTGGGATGAGGAAAAAAGGAAAGAAGGTGCTCATACAGCTCAGGCTATTGGTATAAATAAAGATAAAATCTTTGAAAAACTAGTCAAGAAACTTCAGCAACTTCCCTGGCATGTAACAGAATGACTATAATGAAAAGCAGATATAAGAAGTGGTAACAGAAAGACCACGACAGCAAGAACTAATGAGACAAGACTATATAGCAAGTTCTAGCAGTAAAGAAGCAAAATAAGCAGGAGCACAGAGCAGCTTTCCTACACCTGCTTCATAAAAAAGATAGTGTCATTAAAAGTTAAAACATCCAAGCTTTCAAATCTCTAAATTATACCTCTCAAGTAACCTCAACAAGTTAGTTCCCATTTTACTAATTTAAAAAGTCAATAATACCTATCTAGTGGTTGTACCACTGTTGCTTCAATTTTTATTAACCACTAGAAGGGTTTCCTCTTAGCAAATCCTCCCTTAAACATGTTATTTACTGGCAGTATTTAAATACACTTAATATGAAAATATTTAATCTGACCTTAACATAAGTGACAGTATTCCTGTATTATCTAGAACATGCTCCTATATCATGCTGTTTTGATATAGCTGCAATATCAAGCATGTGTAAGTACTCTCTGAAATTTCAGGTTGAATGCTCTATTTCAGGCCAAGTCAATAAAAACATTTTTTGTTAACTGCCTTTTTTTTCCCCCTTCCTTTGACAGATGTGTTTTGAATATTGGAATAGTCCAGCCCAGTTAAAACATGGGACTCACTGTAGCTCTGCAAAATGGGGTAGCCTTGGAAGCCTACATCCTACAAAGACTTCTTTCCTAAAGCAATAGAACCCACCAGAAGCATGATTTGCTAAACACAACACCATAGGCTGTCTGAGCCACACAAAGTAGCCGTGTCAACCTCCTCCCCACTAGCGCCTGCTACCTCTTTCCTGTCTCCTGAGGACCCCCAAGGGTCTAAAAAATCATCAGACAGAGGACTAGATCCAAATGAAAAACTCCATGGTGGTCAAGCAATCAGCTGGGTGAATCAGCTCCCTTGATCTGACTTCCTATGCAACCAAACAAAAAGCTGTGTTGATACTAGAGAGAAGTCCGTACAAGTCAAGCAGTTGAGAACTGAAAGAACAGCTCTTTCCATGGTCCTATTAGCTACAGCAGGTTTACAGTGTTCAGTGAATTAGTTCCTTTCTAGTTGGCAAAGGCTGGTGGCAGGATATTGCCCTTTTCTATCTCTGAAAGCTTCTGCATATCTATGGAAAGCAGCACAGGCAAGTGCCTGGGTTAATTCAGGACATGCATGGGGTGGGACTTTGTTTTCACTCAAGGGATTAAAACTGCCCTCAAGTTGCTATGGAAAGTTTTGTAACAATTTATTTTCCAAGGGGTGTTTTTCCAACCCACTACAAGATTTTTTTTTCTTCCGAATACCTTCATGCTATTTGTATCAGTGACTCAGTGTGAGTCAGAACGTCAGCTACCTTATGGCAAATTAACATGATCAAGAATAAAACAGCTGCCACCCAAACCCAGCAGCCAAGCTTCAAATATATACACTAGAATACTCAGAATACTTAGGCCTAACAACTTACAAAAAAGTATTAGAAATCCAGAACATGCTTTTTTAATGGCTCAGCTATATGGCAGAAATAAAAATAACTGTTAAATAGGAAGAATACATCACTAGCATTTTGTGGAAAAGTGTCCCATGAGACCTATGGGAAATCATTTGATGATTCTGATTTTTAAATCTAAAGCTCTGATTAAAGCAAGAATTTGCAGCCATGTTCCACAGCCCCAAAACCAAAACCATCATACAGCAGAAATCATGACACACCTTTTGTTGAAGCAGCAGTGAAAAATGGATTTAGCAGGTGAAGATTAAAACAAAAGCCCTCCACCTCAATTTCCACCTTAATTATGATGAAGACAGGCTGCAGGTTAATTAAGAGCGGCAATCTTATTTTAGTCTTATTACTTCCGTGTCAGGCAATTATAAGTTTTTTATAGTGTACCCACACCTATATACACAGTTACTTACACCAAATGGGATCATTCCATTTACTCTGGGGTATAGTCACAAAATCTAGGTAACATACAAGGTATATTAGAGTGACAACAGCATGGCTCACTAACCCATCCTTTACTTGATTATTTGATTAATTGTGACTTGTAAAAACTACAGCCTCCCCTCTCCCCCACTCCACAAGACAAATGACACATAAACATTAAAACCCAAAACAAAACAAAAACAGAACACCAAACCCCAGTGGAGTTAGTTCCAATTACAGAATGCATTTGCAAGCCAGGCAAGCAACTGTTACAACCATAATCTAGGATCAGTCACAAGTGGTTATTTCCACCTCACCACTTCATTTTCCTGCTGCAGTAGCTTGAGTGCCTCAAGCCCACCACCAGGCCTCGAGACAGAAACTGGTACAAAACTTACAATCTTCTCCTCAGGCATGCTGCTGGCACTGCGTCCTGCAGGCACAGCACAGCCAGCACAGTGCACCTGAGATGGAGGCATGCTCTGCAAAGGTTGAGACACACAACACATCACACACAGCTCTGACCATGGTGCTAAGTGTGTGCCAAGTTAAAAAGGTGGGAAGATATGATGAAGGTGAAACATCCATGCTGGCCATACAGATATCAAAATTCAAGTTAATGAGTAAGAGAACTCATGCACTCCTCCCAGAGTTTGAGGGTGAGGAAACCCAGCCAGAATTATAACCAGAACAGAATAAACCCAGAACAGTTTCACAGAATTACGCTTGATCTATCAAAAAAACACACCAACATCTTACTGAAGAATAATTTTAAAAAAAAGGTAGGTTACTGCTACTTTAAAATACAAGTATCCTGTAAAGGAGAATACATACCAAGAAGTGAAAAAAACCCCAAAACCCACAAACCCTGGATTCAGGTAAAAAACGAACAGCAAAACTCCACCACATATAAAGAGTCGCCTGAATAATTTTACCAGAAAATTACAAAATCCTGTTTCAACAAATGCAAATGACTTGCCAAGTACACAAAGCAGGTGATTTTCAAAGATTACCTCTTGACTAAGTAGAGGTCGGCTTTCAAGTGGGGTCTTCCTTTTATGTTCCTCTTTCACTGGCATTAAGGGCTTGAAAAACTTTGGTGGCTGGGGAGAAAATGCTTTAAAAGGGCTAGCCATTAAAGCATGGGAATTCTCTGCTACAACACCTAGGAAAAAAAGCAAAAATAATGTATTTCAGTTCTTCATATCCTGACTGCAAGAGCATATTTCAAAACAACTGAAGATTAAGCCATGCAACTGACAAGCTGCTGGCTACAGAAAAACGTCAGTATCTCAATATTTAACCACTGGCCTAGGCATGAAATAATGCAGAGCTCAGTGAGATCCTCAGAGAAGTCTGGAAACAGAAGGAAAGCAGAGAACAGAATTATCTGCCCCCTCCATTTTGAGGCTCCAACATTTCTCCTTTTCATATTGGTCATACAAACAGTGGGAAGTATCCTTGGAACTAGAACTGAGAGGCTCTTTGCTTCCTGTGTCTTACCTGACCTCTGCCCACAACACTGCAAATCTGCCCAGTAACCTGCATGGCCAGGATGATCAAAAAGGAAATTATAAGCAAGGAAGCAATGAATAAACCCCTGGTCCCACTTTATTGCAGCAGTATTTCTACCTGCACTGCCTGGTCAAAGCGACCTGAAGGAAACAAGGCACCTGTGACACACTGACAGGGAGGCACAGCCAACATCCACATATCATGTAAAGAACTTGTCTAAGGACACTTCCTATTAAAAAAAAAAGCATCTTCAAATTCATAAAGTAACAACAGCTCTTTTTGTTCTTGTGTGTGTTTTTGTTTTGTTTTGGGTGGGTTTTTTCCTTTTTTATTCTTCTACAGGTTTGATTCATATTTAGCACGTTTTGCCCCCCTCTTGGTTTTTTGGATACCCTCAACTTTACATCCTTTCCTGGATGTCTTATGCATTTCTCCCTTTCTCCCCTATTCCCAGATTATGTTTACCTCCTTAAGTAGAAGCTGGATAACACAGGTATTAGGAAAAGAGCACTTGGGATTTAATTTTCAGTTTAATGCAGTAAGTAAGAATCAACCAGCACTGTCATTACATATATGAAATCTCACCACTGCCATCTTTGCTCTTGCGAGGTGACTCCCTGGGTAAAGTACCATAGCATGATACATCTTGATAACTGGAACAACAATCAGATATGTCCAGGTGACTTTCAGACCAACCCTAAAAACCAAAAATACATAAATCTGAATGATGATGCAGGTAAATGTGAAAAAAAAAAAAAACAGGTAAACTCAGGTGTTTGATTTTTTTAAAGTCAACCAAACCCCATAAACCAAAGGTTTGTCAATTTCTGACTTCAGACAATTTTCCTGTCACAAAGAAATGGATTGTTTAAAATCTAATTAGCTGGTCAGTGAAATATTTAAAGTTTTGCTCTGTTTCTTAAATATCAGTTTATATAATTCTAATATGAAAATCAGAGAAGCAGAATAACATTTAATGCACAATTACATGTAATGGGTGGAGAACTTTGAAGATATATTACATAAATCAACTACTTTAAATACTATTAAAGGAAAATACAATTACTATTTTCCTTTTTTTTCCCCCAGTTCTCAAACACATCTTGCTTCTGGTGGGGGTGGGAAATCTGGAAATGTGAGCTGTTTCTTGCTACGTTTCCATACCTTGTCATCTTCATCGCAGGCAGAAAGATCCAATCGACTACAGGACACCTACAGAACACCAAGAGACAGAATGACAAGATGCCTATCTTTTATTTGTGAGATATAATACCTTGTGGAAACACTGTGATCATTTAGTCCTAATAACTGTTTTGCTCTCTCCTTTCATACCAGATTATGTATAAAGATATCTATGTTTCTGCTGTATGACTGCATGAGAAAATGGAAACTACCCATTATACTATGAAAAAAGTTAAAGGGACTTGGAGGTAAAACTAATCTGAAACAGGGCAGTTGTCATCCTGAACTACTTCCTAAATGGATATCCTTGTAAAAGGAGAAGAGTTTCACCAACCCTCCCTCTTCCCTGTTAACTTTGTTGTCTCCTATGACAGACAATTTTGGGGAGGGGTTTCACTTCATGACCACTTTCCCAGAGGCTGGTTATTCCCAGCACAAAGTAATGATTACCATATGTTGCTGTGCAAGCATTACATCAGCACACAGACAGCAGCCCCTGCCCCATCAGTGCCAACCATGAAGGGTCCTTACATTGTGCACGTTCGGAGTGCTGATGCTCCTGCGGATGTTCCTGACTTTGGTGGAGAGAGCCTCTTTGACAGTGACTGCCTGTGTAAAGAGAACAAAACACTCACAGCAATGCCATGGGCTCCTCGAAAGAACTGAGCAAGCAGGATAAGGGCTTTTTTTTCAGTATAGCTAACAGCAGCAATCAGAGCTTGCATTCACAAATCTTAATTTGCACACACAACCACCAAATCTTCGTCTGAAATTCATTCTTTGGTCTTTGCTTGTTCAGGTTCTGAACTACATCACTGCCAGCTTTAGTTACTACACCCACCATATCTGGAAACCTGTATTTCACAGAAGTAACTTCATCTTACATTTATCTGTCCAACGATCTCTTAAAAAAACCCCAACGAAAACAAAAAAAGCAACACAGTGTTTTTAAAAGATCATCCATCTCTTATTGAATTCTCATAATCCAGTGCAAAGGGTGCAAGAAATGCCTTTTCCTTGCCTGTCTTAGTCGTTCAAGGCTCAGAATGTTCTCCACTTGCAGCACACCACGTGTGTATTTCTCAATGTAGGTCTCCCCATCGGATGTACCCTCGTTCTCACTCCTTGCAGCCATCAGCGCTAAGGTCTCACGATCCTCAATTTCTTCTGTAGCCTAAAGTAGAAAGTACACCATTCAAGGTTTCAAAAAGGAAAGCCAATTGTTTTAGCTCACTTTTCTAGGCCAGTTGAATCCAGAAATTAATTTGAATTGGACATCTTAAAATTAATCAGCAAACCTAATTACAGTCAATGTTCCATAGAGATGCAAGTGAAGCTGAAGAGATCGAGCTTAGAAGTTTTGAGCACTTCCTGTAGTAAATGCACTTTAGAAATAATGCATATATAAAATACTGAAACTGTGTATGTTAAGGCTCAACTAATGACAACCTCATAGGCAAGGAAATGTAATTTCCTTTCCAAATCTTAAAATATCCTGTGATTTCCCTAAAGTTTAAAATTTAAGTAGTAGTGCAACAAAGTGAGAATTACAGGGTTTCAAGACAGTTTATGATTTCATTTGTCCTGTTTGTTTACTTTTAAAATAAATCTTATAGTACACTTACAACTTGTACAAGATTTTCTCTATAAAAAGTAACTTATATTCCTGTGAACTCAGGTTCCCAGCTATTTGGTTTTCACAAACCTGA
Source organism: Bombycilla garrulus (assembly GCA_013400315.1). Lineage (NCBI taxonomy): Eukaryota > Metazoa > Chordata > Aves > Passeriformes > Bombycillidae > Bombycilla > Bombycilla garrulus. The sequence continues at coordinate 339,001 of VXBU01032193.1, read as the reverse complement.
TCATTCCTCCAAGTACCCACTATATTTTCCCTGCAGACACCAATGGGCTTTCAAAAATAACTCTACTACAAAAACTCAGTTAAACACAGTAGAAGATACAATAAAAACCCCACAGTTTTCAACTGTTTAAAGATAAACATGATCTCACATTGAACTTCAGTATATTCACTTTGGCAAACTGCCTCATATCAGCAAAGCAGGACATTTACTTTCTCATCAGTATGACCCACTGCAGTTGGTCAGTTATGTTGGTTTCTGCAAATTTGACAGAGAAATACAGCATGATTTACCTTTGGTATATTGGATACTATTTCATAAGTCACTCCACAGGCATAATATATATTTTTCAAGGATATTCTCCTTTTCAGGCTCTGGGTAAAACTCTAGAAAGAAAGTAATTTTCAGTTACAGTTTTGATAATTATTATTTATGACATCATAAGAAATGAAAAGGTGCAATGCAAAATCTGATTATGAAGCCAATTAGAACTATAATCTATTAATTTTTAAAGCATTTATGACATTTTAAGCACTCTTTACAGCACTGTGCTCAGTATACAATGCTACAAAGTTCAATCAGTTGAAAAATGGACAGTTCAAAGAAATATACCAGTACACAGCTTCATTGCAACCTATAAAAGCCTAGGTTTCTCTCTCATAAGAACTGGGGAGAGCAGACTCCAAAAAGACAAAATTAAGCAAGCAGCTAAGAAAATACGTTAATTAAATTAAGAATAGGAAACAAAACAAGGAATGAAAGAATATATAAACTTATTACCTGCTTGTTATAAATGTTGGTTGCAATCCGTTTGCGTAATACCAGTTCCATTGCAGCAGGGTGACTGAGCTGCACAGTAGTCTTCACTATTAAATAAATCCTCTCATTTTGAGGAGTAACTCTATTCAGGTGCACTGAATCATGGACAGAAGAGTCCCAGGCAGCAGTGGCCGAAACCTAAGAGAAATTAAGTGGAAGAAGGAAAGGGAAATCAAAGATTATATTATTCTAACAGGTATAATTTACTATGATTTAACATGAAGTAAAACAATTCCTTGATGAGAGAAAAATCACCATCATTGAACAAAGTGGAGTCAAATCTCCTTTTCATAGTAATGAATTTATCAGAAGAATCATAAGAGAGGTGTTAAGATACTGGGGAAAACAATCATGACCATAATCCCTGCACTGTGCAAACCCTGCCCCAAAAGGAAGTCTTCACATGGCTGGAGACACAAGGGAAAGCAGAAGAAAGACTGGATGAAGGAATATAAATCCTACTGCTACTGTATTAGAAGTATATTAATTTAAATGTAAAATCTTCCATCTATGTTGGATTAGGTTATCACACCCCAGACAGAATAAACCTACACACATTCTACAGAACTTGTTTTCCCTTCCCTCTGCCTTCTCCCCAACTTTGTTGTCTCCTTTATTCTGGAAACAGTCTCTGAAACAATGGCCTGAGTAGATGCAGGACATGGAAGGAATCAGTTAAGAAATTCCAAAATGGATTCAGAGCCATTAATTTCCAACAATTCCCAAACCATACATTTAAAAAAACCCCAGTAATTCTGTACTACAAATGAAATAATTTTTATTTAAGTATTAAGCTTTGCCTAGTGGACACAATAAAACCAGTAATTTTCTCTGAAGAGTTAAGAGCCTGCATGAGGAATGATGAAGGGGTGAGGAAAGCAGGAAAAGGGAGTCAGGCAGTTGAATTATTCTTTGCCAAGAGCTAAGAATTGTCATCTCTGAATTAAGGTAAAAGAGCTAACAAGTCATATCCTCTTAAATTCTAAATAAGTAGGCCAGAAAATAAAGGCAGCACTAGATACAAATAGTACTTCTAAGACAAAAAGGTAATAATATTAATAATAATAATTATTAAATACAGAGAAGTAGGAAATAAAACATAAGAGGAAAGCATTTACACAAGCTGCAGTTGTCAAGAAGGAGGCTTGCTAACAATTTACCTCATCATCACTGTGTTTTATGATCGGCAGATAAAAGAATGGGCTCCCATGCTCCTTTGGAAGTATTGAGTTAACTCCTGATGCATGGGGACCTATAAGTTGTTCATTGGCACTGAGGTCATCAGCTAATGAAACAAATGTGCAAAGAATGAGATAATTTTATACCAAAGGATATGAATATATAGAGGCAAAGCTGTAATACAAAGTTGTAATAAAGGCCTACTCATATTTCATAATACATTTAATCCTACTTAAACTTATTACTGTGCAGCGTTTGAAGATGATTTTAGCATAGAAAAGAAATTGAGAATAGCTGTTCTGGCTACATTACGCTTTTAACTAAACAAACAAAAAAAAGGTGTGCAATGACACAATGAACCTGTTTAAATATCCTTCTTGATCTTTTGTCTGCTAATCTCTACTGATAGTAAAAAAATCCAACCAAATAAAAACATTCCTTGTGAGCACAGACGAAGGAAGAGGGTATTTCTCTTTCCAAAAGCATCTGCTAAAGCAGGCATTGACACATTGCCTATATGTGTAGTAGCCCGCTCCAGTGCTGGATGCAATACAGCCCTATGGACTCTTGTGCTTTATAATTAGACTTGCTTCCTAAACAGTCCTTAAATGTGGACTAGTCCCTTGTTACTTACATCGTGTATCTGTGTCTTAAGAATATATATTCTTCTCACATTTAGAACTAAATACTTTCAATGGGAGAAGACTTAAGATTCTGTAAAAAAAGCTCATTATAGCCCTAACACAGTGTTCATTAAATGAGCTGTTTAAGACTCTACAGAAACATTACTGGAAGGAGCTCTGAAAGCATTGAGAGATTCTCTGTCAGTGCTTTAATGATATGTGAATTTGTACATCAAAATGCTCACAGGATTTTCTCATCTGCTGACTGATTCAGATTAAGCTTGCTTTCATATGTTATTTTCTGTTGTACAGCCTATCACTGTACTCCTGTGTTCCCTGACTTTTATGCTTACTCTAAAGTAGTTGTGCTTAATTACGCCAACATACACACAACTGGAAGAAAAAGCACTTTACAAGCCATATCAGATGGTGTCATTGTCAGGACTTGTTTGATTTCTTACACCATTCAGGTTCATTCTTCCATTCAACAATTTATTGACCCAAACTAACCCCCATTTCCCCCTCCACAAGTTTCTTAATCTGCTTTTACAACATACCATTCAGATCAAGGAAGAGGACAGGTATATGAGTTTCCATTCCTGCAGGTGGAATCCTGAAACAAAACAAACTGCTGGCAACAAAGAAGGCACATTCATACCTAAGCTAATTTGGGCAAACAGATCTCCATGCAATATTCATGAAGTGTAACCAATGGCTAAAGCTGTCAACATTTCGATGGGTACTCTGAATGCCTGTATGGCACAGACAGCATTTTGTTTATCTACACACAGAGCCAAATCTAGAGCTTTGCCAAAACTCAATTCACACCACACAGCATGTGGCATGTGAGGACCAGAGTTTTAAATATCCTGTTCTGTTCCTTATGAAGTTAACTGGTTGTAGTCATCTCAAATATAAAGATCAGCACCCCTCCAAACAACTGGATATGTAACTACTGGCAGTCTTTATATCCATAAACACACTTTTAGCTATAAAGTGTCCACAGCACACTTCAGGTGGATAAGGGGAAAAATGGCAAGAAAAGACTATTGCTGTATTGTTCCCCAGATACTGCTGGAGACATTAGTGTGCACTTGATCAGAGGAGTATTTCTGGTTCATATTTTCCCAAAGCTAACGTTGCATCCCTCATGTTTGCATGTCAGCTTCAAAGATCTCAGTTAAAATGAAACTAAAGAGAAATACATTACAAATTCAGATGAAACAGAGAACAATCCTTTGAAATCAGAGTTTCTTCCCTCTCCACCCTTTATCAATGACATTATCATGTGTTCTACCATTCATCTTTCAATCACTTCTTTTCTGAAAGGAATCAAACTACTGGATGATTTTCTCAATTGTATAAAGTTGCAAAATACTGTTTTATAATCAAAAGTGATTTTCAAACCTTGAAAGCTATTTCAAAGCTACTTTATGTAATATCTTAACTAAGCAAATCTTTCTTACATTCAGAACAGCACCTGACCTTCTAAACTTTCTGTCAGCTGAATGCAGTTTGTAATATCACAGGAGAACACAGGAAGTTCCAAAACATCCTTAGATTTGTACCTTGCAGCGTGCACAGTTTATGAACAAAAATCTGTCAACTCCAGTGGCTTTTCTGAACATACCAATTTGCGGGCGCACCGGGAATTCCACTGCCTGGTGCTGGAACAAACACCGCATTCCTCTCTTCCGTCAGCCCTACCCACTGTTCCACCAGCCGGGCTTCTCGTTCTATATCATCATCAGATTTTTCTGCAGTGGAAGAGATTAGGATTACAGATGAAACACACTTTTTGTGGTATAGGGCATGAAGTACTTACGACAGAGGCTTCAAGATGCAAACCTTGTTTGTTGCTGATCTTTTGGATCTGCTCATCTAAGTATTCTCTGCGTTTTATTAATGCATCAGACCACCTTTCTCGTACACAATTCAAATCTTCTTCCTAACATGCAAGTAAAGAAGAAAGTCACTAGACTATGTGGGTAAGAATACAGGGCAGCGAATTTTGTGGTAATTTAATCAGAATTTATATTAAATGGCTTGCACGATGCAGAAAACTTTTTTTTCCCCGAATGACATGCACACTGATTAAGTACCTCATCACCCATGAAGGGAAATTTATTTGCTTTCAAGTCTCAGATTTCAGCAGGAGAAAAGAAAATATGACTGCCTCTGCAGCTGAACAGATGACATACCATGGGCTAATTACTCACAGAAGTGGCAATCAAACTTTTGAATAGCATATGGAAGAGGAAAACCCAGTATCATCAGTTGATCGTAAGTTCTCCTGAAGATTAGACAGGTCAGTATGCCCTCAAACCTACACAAAATTCCATTGCTAGCAACTGCTATAAGTGCAATTAAAAGATTTCTCATGCAAACAAAACCCATCATGCAATCATGCTTGGTGGTATCACAGAAAATCTGGTTGGTTCTTCTCTGTGATATGTCAGGAAGCGCATAGACAGCCCGCAAGAAGTTAGTACCTTAAATTATAATTTTGAGATTGCTAGGAAACTTTACACATCGTCTTTAAGGATGTCAGCATTCTCATCTAACTGGTTTTACTTCTGTAGAACTGCCTATTAGAAAAAGGTCTTCTATGTAGAAATCTGAAATTTATTTTACTTTGGGGGGGTCTCTCACTTCTACTTTTTGTCATTTTTGTCACCTTTTAAAATGAGTCTTCTGTTACACTGTCTAAATTGTGACTTATCACATGGAGAAACAGGGTCAAGGTTGAGTTTTGTGCAGATAAAAGAGAAATGCTTCACTGAAGCTTGTGTATCTACCCCCCCCCATTCACGTCCTCCACTCTCTCTCACTCGAGCATTTCGGAAAACTGCACAACATAAAAGGTTATGATATTTTCTTTAGAAAACGAACAAAATATCCTATGATGCATAATTTGCCAGGAAAAGATGCCTGCAGCTGCTGGTTCTTTTCCCTGTGATATTCATCGGAAACTGCTTTCATTCCAAATTAAAGTTTCAAAGCTTTTATTCCCATAGCAATTCATAGCCAGTTAGGAGAGCTGACTGCAGAGTACTAGAGAAGAGAGGACACTGTAAGAGTATAAAGTCACAAGGTGACTGAAATAGCAGTGTTTTATAGCCCAGGTAGCCTCTGAATGCACAGCATGTGTGTATTTCAAAGCCGCTTTTGCTTGTTCATTTGAGAGTTGCTGGCCATTAGCATTAGCTGTGCCCCATGCCGCAGGATTGACAGCAACAGCAGCAATACCTGGTAACTATCCATATCACCACCATCATCATCCTCCTCCTTCTGGTAGGAGAAAATACATTTTGTAAAACACAAAAACCCATGCATTCCACTCAACAGAAATTCACAGAATTCACAAAACATGAATACCAACATTTCTGCCACAAACTTGTAAAATGTTAAAATTACAACACTCATCACTTCTACTTTTTGTCAAGGTTAACTAGTCCTATTAATAGGTAGAGATATTTTTAATTAGACTGTAGCAGGTCAGCCATGATTTGAGTATTAGTGAATTTGTTTTTTAAAAACATAAAATAGTTAAAAACCCTACAGAATCCAGTGTCATAAAAATGACTGAGCAAGCAGATCACTAATCTCAAGTTTTACAGTTTCATCTGTATCCAAGGTTAGAATTATTTGTGGAACCGAAAGCAAACCTTCTGACAAAAGGCACCATGCTTCCCTGGGTGGCCCATTCCACTTGTTCTTTGCCATCACTGTTAAAATCTTTAAATAAATGCTTTATTTCCAGTATGAATTTGTCCATTATCAGCTGAAATAATTTATGCTTAAGGACTTCCTTGGCTATGTGGAACAGCCCTCTCCCATTCAGTGATGACTGGTTTTGATTCTTATGAAATTACAACTTGGTGCTTTTTGAAAAGCTAAATAGTATCTCACTAAATTTTCCCTACTAAAATTTTTTTTTTTTGCTTTTCCCCTCCTCAACTTTCACCATCCCTAGAAGAGAGGGAAACTAATAGAACTAGGAATCTAGTATTAGTTACCTCTACACACAAAAGTACAAACAATTTCCATGTTCCTTCTGTTCTAACCACACTCAGTACTTTATCAGTCATACATTGAATCACAAGGGAAAAAAAAAAGAAGTAGGTTCAACACCACAGGCTCACATTACATGTATTAACTGCAAGCAAGCGTAGAACTGCAAATCATGTACTAGTGTGCTAAGGTCCCTTTTGGAATTATTTGGGCTGGGTCTAGAACAGCAGAACCACACCAAATTGAGAAATTAACTGCCTTACCTGGTAGCTGTCCAAGCCCCTTTGCAGTTTGGTTGATCTGGCAGTCACTCCACCTACAGAGACTGAAAGAATTGCTTCTACCATGAGAGGCAATGTTCCCGAATGCTGCACGGGCTTCACCGTCACCTGAACTCGGCGAGAATGACCCTACGCAGGAAATTGACAGGGGGAGAGAAACTAAGAATAAAATTTAAAAAATCCATTTAAGCATGAATTAGGAAAAGATACAAGAAAGGAAAATATACAGACCTGCCTAAGCTGGAAAATCCCCCCCGTGTTTACATCTTTTGCCTGATGGAGTTCAACTGCAGTGTATTCACCCATCTCATTCAATTCTTGTATGGAAATCCACATTTCTATCCTTCGAGTTACTTCATTCCATCTAAAAAGACATCCCCATAAAAACTCATGGTTGTCTCAAAGAGTTTGTGCACCATAGGCATTACAAAACCTTTAGAAAGCTGATGGAAGCATTCATTTGTAATTTATTTTACCTGTCTCTCAGTGTCCTAGTTTTTGCATGAAGAGAATCAACTTCCCAAACAGAGCTACCATTGCCAGTACATCTGTGACCCCACACCTCAATAGCAAGAGCTCCTTCTGAAATGAACTCCAAAAACTCCTCTGTGACATTCACCACATAATCCTGGCAATGAGAAAAACAAATCACATTCAGCCATATTAAATAATTGTATATCCTCAACTTGCTTGTAAGGACACAACAAACAACTAACTTCCAGCTTGATAAAAGCATACAGTTTGCATCACAAAGCTCGACTCTGGACATGGAAGTTGTAAAACCTCTTCACCTCAGCAATTCATGTTCCTGCATACCACATTTCATACTTTGAAAATTTCCATAGAAGTGATTTCTCATCTTTTAAGCTACTGAGCTTACCAAACAAGTATATAATCTGCTGTCATTATACAAATGATAGCTTTCTCCACACATGAAAGATAACTTCTGAAAAGATCACTAATCAAAAGATCTTTTCCTTTTGCTACATTTTGAAGAAGTGATGAAGTGAAATATTACGGCATTCTTAAGCTTAGTTAAGTCATTAGTTACATGACTTGACTCCCTCCTTCTTCTTCTCCCAGCAAAACAAGGCTCAGACTCTAAACAGGTTCTCTCAAACATATGATCTTTGATTTCATAATAAAAATACTTACCTTACAGTGAGAGAAGGTCACTGTAAAATGAGCATCTTTGCTCTGAGGTGATGGCACATCTGGATCTACCACTGGTGCTGCTACTGTTGACTCGCATTGATCCCAAAATGTGTATTGACAAAAGACAAAGTTGGAGAGATTAGGTGGCAGTCCGGTTGCTTCTTTTATTTTTACCTGAGGAGACAAAACAGATGCCATGAATATGACTGTTTCTTCTTCAACTGCAGACTGAAGACCAACAGCCAAGAAGAAGTTTTAAAGGACAGTAAGGATGTTCCCATTTAGGAAATCTGATTTTGCATATACACAAATGCAGCTGTAAGGACCTCACCCATGTACATGTTTTGTTTGAGGACGTTGATAAGCTTAAGTGGAGAATGAAATGCTTAATCACAGAAGAAATTAAATCCATACACCACCCATAGATACTACATTAAATGATCACAGTACAGGAGATAGAGGGAAAAACTGTTTCCCCTTCTGTCTGTAAAGGATTGTAATTGTAACACCAGTAATTACGGTGCAGAAGTTCATCTACTAGAAACTAACACAAATTAAATCAGCCACTGGCAACCACAGACTGGCCTACCCTGAGATGGAACAAGAGAAGTCCTTTCAGAGAGTTTTCAACAGGCAAAAGTCTATACAGCTTAGTACTTTACATCAGACTGACTACTTAGTTACAGAGGCCTGAAACTATAACTCCATCAGGTGTTCTCACTCACCCTGCAGGAGAGCTTTTTCGCTCTGTGAATAATTTCTCCGTTGTTATCCATGACTTCCAGGCTCCCACTCTCACTGGAGTTCTCAGATGAGTCATCTCCTTCTACCACACGTTCTGGGACAGACCCAGTGACACGCATTACCTCAACATGCAGCCGCCCTGCCACCTGAAGGCAATTACAGAGGACATACATGGCCACTTGAAACACACATTCACTGGGGAACAAGACAGCAGGCACCATTTGCTTGCTAAGCACTGGTGCCCAGGGGTCCTCTCAGCACAAAGAGCCCTGCAGGAGCTCTCAGCGTGCCCCACCTCGCCCTGCTGGCTGATGATGGGTACGGCGTACTGCAGCTTCACGTCGTAGAAAAGGCACTCCAGGAACACGTTGGCGACGCCAATCAGGTTGTGGTTCTCCTGTGCTTCGTAGAAAGGATCACCTCTCTTGCCAATCAGCTTCCTTATCTGTTTGAGGGATAACAAAAGAGATGTCACAAAACCACCAGCTTGGGAACAAGAGATCAAATAACCTCATAGTATTAAAAGATCATGGCACTAAAAATTACTTCACTACCCATCTTTGTTCCTTCCTGTTACACAGGCAGAAAGAGACTAGAATCATATTACAAATTTGAAATTAAATCCTTGAGATGAGACATTATACAATCCTTCCTTTACTAAAGAATATAATAGTATGATGATCTGCATATTTTAGCAATGTCAAGGCAAAGTGGATTTTACCATGAGCAATCGCAGTAGCCATTGATTTCAAGATGTTTCACCTTTTCTGCTCTGTTTATGCTCTTAAATGAGAGGTCAAACCATCAGGTTGTGCTGGTCTGGCTGCTGGCTACCACTACGAGGGCAAAGGGAAGGTGCAGCATGACTCCTATTTAAGCCAACAAGTGCTCTTATGACTCCCATAGAGCCGAGATCACACCTGCAGCATTCCCCATACAGCCACAGATAAGTCATGCAGATTCCTAGCACAATATGCACTCCTCAGTGAATTTGTTAGTTCCTTCCCTCCTTCTTCTCCTCTTTTGTCTTCAACACATGCATTTGACCTAAGTGTTTCTATGTAGCACATAGAACACATGCATTATGGACGACATAGGTCATGGAAAGAATGATCCTGGCTCAGGCAGACATAATGTATTCAAATATGTGCTATCAGTTCTTACTAAAGTCAGCAGCAAAATCATCGTTGTCTTCAATGGGCACAGATGAAGTGCTTGACCTCCCCTGTGTTATGATTTTAGAGATTCCCATTGTCCCGTCCAAAGCATGTAACAAAGGCACAAGAGGTGTTCAAACATATTTGAGAATGATTCTTGATACAAGTAATTTAGGTGCTTCCTAACAGCCACAAAACAGTAAGATATATTTCCTATGCACTTCTACCTGGATACTTAGATGATGTCTTTTGGAACAGCAAATATCACATCTCTTTCCAGTAAACAGGCAAGTTTCTGACATATCTCATGCTTATCTGCCAAGGCTAATGTGCTACTTAAATTCTCACAAAACACCACTTGGTTTTGATGGAAATACTGATTTAGACTAATTACCTTCAATTGATTTCTTCACTGCTTTAAGGCTGGGGAATGTGCAACTGAAATTAAAGAATATTTCATAGTTTAAAATAAAAGTTTTATCCCACTAGTATGTTCTGCACCTTGAGTGTACCTAAGCAGCATCCTTGTTAGCTTTGACACTGACTGCAATTTATTCATTTTATTTCTAATGCAGCTTGCTGCTTCTATTCAGAGCTGGTAGTCTGAATGCCAGGTACACATATGCTCTTAGTGGCATTGTGAGTCACTACCTCACCACTATTTTATCTCACCTCAGCACACTTAAAATCTGTGCAAACACAAGCGAGATACCTGTGTTTTATTATGCAAGGGCATTTTGAGTATTTATTATTAGTCATACTGGCTTTGTTCTGGGTTTTTGTTTGTTTGTTTTGTTTTTAAAATAAAACATAGTATCCTAATCTTTCATATACAAAGTCATTGCACTTGCTCTCTATAACATATTAAAAGGGGTTTAAAGAAAACAAACTCAATCTTTGATCTATAAATTACCTCAGGAATTTTCTCCTTCCATTCTTGATAGAGGTCTCTCATGTCAATCAATTTGTTCTCTAATTTCTCAATAGTCCACACTTGAGTACCTTTTCCTTTTCTTCTCACTTGAATTGCAGGCTCACTTACTATTGCACCCCTCTAAATCAGAGGAAAAAACAATCAGTGCAGGAAAGGTGCATGTAAGTAGTTTAAGTCTTCACTCAAATTGCATTCCTAGAAAGGAATAAAATACAGAACATCCAGATTCTCTCTACAGGCAGTCATGCTACTTCTGTCCTCAGACACGGCATGGCCTATACATATCTCTGAGGATCCAGATATCCTTATCCTTCTCAAACAATGACCATTCCCACAGGAACATGAACACAATCAAAACCTTCAGGACAAGCATATTATTAATTGCTGTCTTATTTACAGCAGCACTGTAAAACCCTTTAAGATACAAAATTGTGGGAACCTGTAACAAAACCCATTAATTTCTGCAGATGTAAGTAAAATGCAGGTTCTGCAGCAACTTAACACAAATGTCTGTTCATAATCTGCATGCACATATGGTGATCACACACTTGAAAACAGCAAGAGCCATACTTAATGCTTGGTTGCCATTTTTACTTAATTACTCACTTTCAGTATATTAATCAGGTAATACTTCTATTTTGCCTATGCATAATCTAACAAAAGTAACATTTTACTGGCCCAAGCTGGATGACTGTTATATATGTCTACAAAGATTAGCCACAAGGCTGTGTTTTCCAGCATTCTTTGTTATCATTACCTTTTTGTTGGCACTGAGGTTTTCAGCAGGGATCTGAAGTGTTACTTGATAATCCGTTAGCTTACTCATTTCTTCTGCTAAGAAGTTTGCTTCTCTCACCAGGGTATTTGCCTTTACTATTTGCTCTCGAAGTTTAGCCAGGCTCTGTCGAAACAATTCATCCCTGTGGTGCAGTAGGTAACATGAAAAATACACAGAAACCTATTTCTATTATTGGAAAGCTGCAAACAGAGGTGCTAACAATGACTTTTCTGAAACAAGTTTACAAGGAAATGCTGAGTAGCACTGTGTCAGTGAACACAAAACAAACCATTTTATTGAGAGAAAGCAGTGATCACATATTAAACAAACAAATTAATGTTGAGGCACGTCTAGTATGCCCAAATAAAAGGTCACAGTAATATGGGAGCTGGTACAGTGTTGATTTGTTTAAAGCCCTGAGGACATTTCGAATTTTCAAGAAATGAAATAATTGCAGCTGTCTTTGTCTTTAATCTGGAGTCCTGTTCCACAGAATCTACCAGCCTCAACATGTGAGACTTCATCTTGATAAAACCTGCTCTTCCTCAGACTATAATGTTAGAACCTGCATTCACTGCAGGTCACAGCTCTGTATCACTCCAAGGGCTTTGCAGTGACCACAAACCTCCCCCCACTTACTCAAGCGTAAACATTAAAAAAATACAAATAAAAAAACTTTAAATCCTATTTACCCAAGGTATCTTTTAAGTAACAGATGAATGAGCACTGGTTAAAGCCTGTGCACTCAGTTTCTGGACAAATCCCAAAGAGGCCTGTCTGAGCAAATCTACTCTAATGCAACACCTGGCAAACCTGCTGTGACACAAACTGTACATACACCTGTGTACTAAGATATGTCCTCACATGGGATTCTCATTTTAAATTACCTTTTAAAACTATCATGATTATCCTCTGTGCAAAGTTCATTCTGCCTTTCTTTGTAAGAAATCTCAACAGCACTTAGTGTCAAATCACCTTTATAAAACTCAAGATCAAACTTTGGATAGTTCAGTTACCAGCTCTTCCCTTGTATGATTTTTTTAGCCTTTCTATGCAAAGTCCTAGTGAAATATGGTACATGTGGAGCATATACACTTCTCATTTTTACAAAACACCTTAAATTATACACAACTGTAGGAGGAACAAGGGCCTTCCTATGAATACAGGCAAACTTTGCCTGCTGCCAACATGCCTCTCAGTCACCAACAGAATTCTACTTGAGTGGTTATCTTTATCCAATAGTTCCCAAGGAATGGCTAATTCAAACCACACTCTGATAGTCCCCTGATACCACAACCAAAGTAGTAAACAACCAGCAGTGTTAGCAAGCAGCCTTGAATTTTAGTGCCTCAAACATGTTAAAACATGTCTGAGAGCTTTGTCTCTCTCCCCTACTCAGCCTAGGTTTGCAACAGTGGTGGGTTTTATTGGGTCTTAAACAGCTGCTACTATCAGTAGATTTGTAGTAACTTCCTCTGTATGTCCTCCCAGCATTTGATAGAAAATTCCTCTCCCTCTGCCTCTTGCTTCTGTTATCCAGGCTATCAATATTAAATAAGCAATTCCAGACCATGAGAGTGACACATTCCACAGCTATAATTCTGGATTCACACGGCAAATTAAGGTAGTCAAAAACTGATCACAAGAAAGTATTTGATAATGAGAGTGCACTACACCTACAGCCACTGTAAAACAAGTGCCTAATTTGGGAAACAGCTTGGGAAGGAGCTTTTATCTGTATCTAAGTGCTCTAAGAGCCACTGGAACCAACTACAGACAGTCACTTCCTTCATCTGGGACACCAGCATCTGGAAAGCTTTTTGGGAGGCTCCCACATCAATCTCAGCTAGATTCTTGAGAAAGGAATGGTTTAAGACTGTAAAGCAAACTTACAAGTAACTCAACCAATTATTATGGGCAGATTTTATAACAGTTGTGTTTTTCTGGATACAGCCGTGCAAGAAACCTTCCAGAAAGTTATGCAGAAAAAACAAACAAAAAACCCAAAACAAACCACCACACCACCCAAAAGAACCAACAAAAACCAACAACAACAAAACACCTACTTCAGACAGGATTTCTTAATTCTTATTAAACATATGACAAGCTCCACTAGGGTATTAACTGGAGCAAATACTCATTGAATATGAAATCCTGAAACAATCATTTAAGCCAGACAAGCAGAAACAACTGACACTCACAAGGTATCACTGCAAGTCTCTGAGATTCCCATTGCCAGATACAGGATATGCTGAACTAAACCCCTAGTCCAATACACTCCAAGAAATAAAATTTGTTCAAAATTACAATGGGTTAACTTTATGCCAACAGGATTTAACACCAGGCAAGGTATCATCCGTCCTTCCACAATCAGCAGAAAGTGGGAATAACCTCTGTGCAATGTGTTCCAGCTGATCTGACAGATACAGCCACATGCCCACATCCGATACCTATCAAATTACTTTTGCTGGCTGATCCAGTAGAACTCAGCTTCATTTGCAACAGCAACAGAGAGACAGCTAAAACTGCACCAATCAAATCCCCTGCAATCCAGACACTTGGAAGTTTTGTACATTTTTCACATCCAGTCTTCCCATTCTTCCCAGGATTTCTTGCCCTCTTGGCTGGTAAACATCCTTTCAGCAAAAGTTTGCTATGTTGTTGAGAGCAGAAAACACTCAAAGATCTTTTTTCTGGTTTCTTATTTAAGGTGATGAATTTTTTTCCCCTTTGTTCAGCAGCCGAAACCTCTTTTAGAACTATACATAAATAAAAAGTATACCTAAGAGGATCTTTTGGAGGACAGGAAACTGATAATGAACTCTTCCAGAAAACTGCTTATTCAATGGCAGTATCACCAAAATGTTATCAGACTCCTCATTGACTGCTTCAAATAGAATCCATTCTCCTTTTTTTTATAATGCAGCAAAGTACAGGCTTCAACAGCTCAACAGTTATACAGAGCAAAGCATTCATCCATGAAATTTAGAGGCAAAACTTCCTGTTCAAAGTACAGCTCCTCCTCAGAAACATCTAACAACTACTGTGAAATGAAAGCTGACAGAACACTTAGCCCTGATATCCCTCCAGAGTCTCTTTTTTGTGATTACATGGTTATGGTGGTTAATTTTAAGTGAATCAATTACCATTTTCTCTTCTCAGCTCTCAAGGACAGGCAAGTTTTTTGTTACTTCCTTTTCTCTTCTGCTGCATCATTTTAGAGGTACTGCCACCCCTGCCAGTAAGCCCAGGTCTCTTCTCTGCTACTGCAGTGCATTATCAATGATTTCTTGATGGCTTTGCTGTGCTCAAAGCAGTTCTGAATAGAAAAGCCTCCAGCTAACATGTTTCTTACTTTGCACTCCTTGTGCAGCTCTAAAAGAGTCTGCAAATCCCAACCATGACTGCAACATTTTACATTCAGTTCCCAATGATTCTGTTTTTAGCTTTTACAGGGGCAATTATTTTAATTAATGCTGAATCATAGAACTACTTCTCCTTACACTTGCCATGAATAACATTGTAGTCATCGCTGGTCAACAGTTAGCTATTTGTTTAGGTTTTTTTCCCAGGCTAAACTGGGCAGAATTTACAAAACAAAATCTTGCACAAAAACTAAACCAAAATCTGTTCTGTTCTATTTCTAACACTCCCAATTATTTGAAAGCTACAAAACTATCTTAGTTTAGATCCCTCTTGCAAATGGATTTGATTTTTTAATGGAAGAATAAAGCAAAAATAATTACATAAAAAAGAGCATTCAAACTCACTAGCTATAGAAAAAAACACTGACTGAATAAGGAAGCTTCTGTTTTAAAAGAAACAGATGAAATAAACTTACAAGAAACCTGTTAGAACATCTAGGCATTCCTCCTGCTGAATTACCCCCATGACAGAATACTTACTGGTATTCAGAAAACTTAAATCATCTCAGTTGCTGCCTCTAGAACTTCTCTGTGGAGTTGAGCTTCACTCCTCAATGACACCAAGAGCAAGCTTCTTCCATTGTCAAAATGCAAACATTCTGCTCACATCTTCCTAGACTGCATTTTAGCTGTCCCCACAAACCTCATGATGGTCTTTCACCAAGGCTGCATTCAGGTGCCTCTAACCATTTGCAAACAGGCCAGTTCACCTCATGACAACCCTTTAACTTTCAGCAGCTCGACCAGAGCAATTCTCTTCTAAAGCTGGGCTTACATTTAGAAACACATACATACAACACATATGGATTCTCATCCTCTGTATTTTTTACTGTTTTTTGATTGCAAAATATTACTGCTCTCATTGTGTATTTGCAAAACACAATATTCGTTACTGGACTCCTTATTCTTAGCTGACAAATTTACCTTTCTGCACTATTCTTTCCTTTCTTTCACCAACTAAAACAATAACTGCTAAACCAAACATTTCATAAACAGTTTTCAATTAAAAAAAAAAAACCAACAAGAAAAAAAAACAACAAAAAACCCCACAAAAAACTGACCTATAATACTGCTCAAATAAAGCTAAATTTCTACGGTTTTTGCGAGTTAAATCTTGCACATGTTAAACATCAGAACTCAGCCCTAAACAAAATGCTAACGCGTTGGTGGAAGCGCGGATCTTCTTCTGCACATCCACTTCACAAAAAATGTTACTGATTTTGGATGCAAGGTTCAAGCCCCATTTTGCCCTTCATAGCTCTTACTAACTTGTTTGTTTTAACTTCAGTATTCTCACCTCTCCTCTGTCCAGAGATTGACTTTTTGCTGTGCAGCCTGAGCAGTGTAGGAGAGCCTGCTGCTGCCGTGCTGGTGCTGCCTTTCTGGGGAGAGCTGCTGCCGCAGTAGCTCCAACTCGCGCTCGTACATCACCCGCTGCTCCTCCAGAGCGCTCCGCTTCTCCTCCAGGTACTGCTTCTCCAAGATCTGGACCACATTTTGTACTGGGTCTAAAAAGAAGGGAAAGAAAAAAAAGAGATTAAAAAACCCCCAGAAAACGTGAGAAAATGCCATTTCAGCATTACAGGACACCCATTATTTACTTGGTAAAAGCAATCAACATATCCCAGAGTCCATAAACACAACTTGCGCCCCAAACAAAAGACAAATTATTAAATACTGCATTAAATAGATAAATCCAAACTAAATTTTAAAAAATGGCATGCAAAAGGCTACAACAATGGCTAAGACTCTTGTCTATTGCACATTTAAGTGGTGTGTAGTTATCCCAGTAGGAAAAAATGGATGGAAAACGAAACAAATTAATAAGAAAACAAAGCAAAACACAAGGGATGATGATGTTAACCAAAGGAGGAAATGACTTAAGGAAGTAAAAAGCAATGTACTTTCTCTGTTTCGGCAGAGAATGAAACATTTTGGAGAGCTGCAGATGAAAACCAAGACAAACAAAGGGTTTGACTGGTCGCACATCACACTGCACTAATGTGCTGCACAGCACGGAGGCAGACAAAATATGTCCTGAGGCGGCCTTCTGCATTTACCTTTAAAAACCACATTTCATCTCGGTATCAACACAGAACAAACATCCGTTTGGATATTCTATCCTGAAAAGACTGCTTGTGTCAATCAGCTAGGGATAAATCTGAAGTGTATTCAAATTAATGAAACATTATCCTGCTCCTGGGGTTAGGTTCAATGCCGGCCTGTGCCTCTGAAAGAGCCATTTAATAGAGTAAGCCCTCTGTACTACCAGTACATACACCTGGTTCATGCACACATCTCTGAAAGCTCAAATACAGCAAAAAAACTGGTTTGCAAGAGGACCAATCTAGACAACTGAGTGATGGAGACTGCTGAATCTGTACATCACCAGAGGAAGGGAGAGGAGTTCCAAAGCTGCAGTGGTGGATTGTCAGGGGAACCAACACTGCAGCTCTAGGACATGCCAGGATTTTCAAATGCAAAAAACTTCAGCTTTAAAATAACTGCTTGTGATACCTCTTCCACTTCATTATACTAAAAAAAAAAAAAAAAAAGAGCCTGCTGAGCTGCTGCAATTTTTAAGGACACCAGTCTTTTGCAAAGGAGGGACAAAAATAAACCTAGATTTAATTGCCCTGTCACATATTGGAACTAGAGGTGTGCCACTCAAAAAAACCCCACAAAACCAAAAAAACATATCTGTGTGATTGATTTAGTTATAAACCACCTTCCCTTTGCTTTTTGCAAACACTTCTCCAAGTTGCTTCTGGGGCCCTGGCCTTGCTCATGGAAGAAATCACTGGCTTCATACAAAGGCATCATAAGTACTACCACAATGGTAATTATAAAGCACAAAGTTAAAAATCAGTCAGTATAAATAGCAACCAAATAGCAAACTAGTGATGCATAAGTGTCTTAAAATAACTAGAAACATTACTTTTTAGTACATGACATTCTGAGAAAGAAGTAAGCTATTATTAGCTTTTAAACAGACAGTGCAACAAAAACCCTCGACTGAACAAAGTTCTAAATTTCAGGACTACAAACCAAGTTATTAATGTTAATCTGCACTATCATTATCCTCCTAACTCCTCCAGATAATACCAGAAGTACCTTCAAATGCATAGGCTTTGCTGCATAATTCCCCAAACCAATTTTATTTATATACACAAATGTTTGAGAAAATCAAGTATTACGCAAATGATAGAGACATGGAAGAAATTAAAATCCCTCCATTGTGTTTGCAAACACAGGAAATTATTATAAGGCTGAGTCATTAAGATGAGATTTTCCTAAACTGCTCAAAGAATAGCTATGAGTTCAAGAAGCAGATTTCTTTAATAAAAGTGATCTTTTCAGCTACCTAGATTTGCAGGATCACAACAACCATAGGATCAAATTACACCATGATAAATACTTGGAACAAGATGCAAGAATCTAGTATAAAACTTTCCAACTGCAACATAATCCTGTACTGCTTGGGAAAAAACGAAAAAAGGTGGGTTATGCTTGTCTTGTAATGCAAAAGGTAAATTCACACTTTTAGAAAACTTTTTAATTTAGCTTTTGAAAGAGTTTACTAAGAAAACCTTAAGTCTGTCAGCGGAAAAAAGTAAAATATGGTGTGAGTTACAAACTATCTAGGTAGAATGTTAATAAATAAACAGTCAAGATTTTTTACAATTCAAAAGAACTACAACAGTTTTTAACTTTAAATTTAAACACCGTGTTCTACAATTTTGGATTCCTCATGCAAAGTCAAATAAAATAAGGAAGAGTCTACCCAGTGCCTGCCAAACACACAGCAAATTCCATACAGCATTAAAAGTTCCAAGCCCCAATCATTTACATATTTATGTGACAAGGGTTCAGTGACCCTGAAGAAAATATTATATGCAGTTAATCCCCTGCAAAATCATAGACTACTAACACTGAACATAAAGATGTACCTTCTTCATAGGTTGAACAGCACGCACTACCTTGCTATGATGTCACTTAATTCACATCTGGAATCTGTCACATTGCTGCTGAATAAATTCCCTAAGATTTCTTGCAAGTATATTTGTCTAAGCAAGCTAGAAGAGGGTTATGACACAGGCTGCTTTGCAAAGTTTTATGAAAATCCTCTCCCTGAGGTGTAACAGTTTTGTTTTCTAAAATGAGAAGCTGCCTAACCTAATCACATTGTTTACTTAACCACTGCACAGTATACAAGAATAAAGTAAACTTCTTTGATGCATTCTGTGTTTGACCAGCATCACAATTTAGCAGTACAAAGCTGATCTGACAGAATCCCACAAAGAAAGTTAACATGCTGAAGGAAGGAAAGAATCTGGATGTTTTCTTTACAGCAGTTTTCAAAGTTACACATTTTCCTCAGAGGATCTTTGGAGCCAGATGGAGTCTGTGACACTGTCGTACTGGTTACATGCCATAAAAACAAATGTGTTTGCACCCTGGAGAAGCCAGGATATTTATTTAAGAGGATTGTAATTCTCAAACAAATCCAGGGGAAGGGGGAATCCAAAAACCAAATCAAAGGAAAACACAACCCTCTTGCTTTCGGCTGTATCTATAGAAGATTATAAAATAATTATCTAATCAAATTTTTAAAATACCTCTTCATTCCCCTCTTAGGATTTCTCCAGAGAATATATATAATAGAACTAACAGTCTTCAGTCATTTAGTTATTTCTTCTTCCTTCCTCATATTTATTTTTCATTTTAAGGGAGAATAAATAAATGGTACTGTAACAAAGCTGCTTTACTTATTATAGAACAAATTTGAAGCCTGTCAGAAAAAAGGTACTTTAGCTACACCATTGAGAAAGTGTTGCTAGGTTCTGTTTATCTAACTTCAAATCAAAAGACCAGGCTATGATCCTCACTGTCAATTGTTTCTTCAGCGTTTTATTATCCCTAACTACTCCAGTTTAGTTAAGCAACACCTATGTGGGAGTCAGCAGAAGCAGCAGAAATTGGGATATGACCCTTCTGAAACTGTGACATGTATGACTGCAAGCATTTGCTCTGCAGGAGGGAAGAAAGGGCTTTAAAGAACAGCAAGTCTGAATTGTTCTTGACCAAGACACAGAAAGCAAAAAACCAAAAAAAAACTGGCCTGGACCACAATCAGAATAGCTTACTGAACTAAAATGTAAAGACACTTGGAATGCTGTGAAGAATAATTTCAATCATCTGGATAACAACACATGAAAACCAAAATATGTGACCCCCTGTTCACAGAACACTGACTCATTATGGACTGATACACTTCAGTCAAATCTCCAGTTAGTAACAAGCAGATCAAGCATAAATTAATGCTTTCAGAGTTTTCCAGCAGTCTCATGCACAAGCCAATTGAGTTCAAAACCTTTGTCCCAGTTTTGGCACAGATATGAGATGGTTTGAGGCCTTAAAACGGGCAACAGAATCTTCACAAGGGATGACAACACTGAAGACCACCAGGATGGCAGATTCATCTGAAATTCATCTCCTGGTATGAGTGAACCATAATGAGAATATTTCTGTTATCAAACAGCAATTTCATATCAATTTAAGTGACCTGATCCTGTAACTCACACAAGCAATCTCATTAAACTGTAAAAAACTTGCTAAGTATTGCCACATCGAACATATGAAACCATCATGCTGTACTCAATGGCAAAACAGACAAAGTAAAAGAATAAGAGCAGATGAAATAAAAAGTAAATGCTGTATTTCAACATGTAAACCACAGCAAACAAAAAAATTACTATGAAGATATGAAGAAAGGAGAAGAGAAAGCAATGAAACACCAATTACTGTGTCTTCTTGGTCAGAGACCAAACCTCCATTTGTCTCTCTGATTTTGTGTATTAAAACACCTGTACAAAGCATTCAGTAGTTTACTGAGTTTTTCAGCATTTCTTTATACTTTATTGTATCACATGAACTATGACCTGCCTTCTGCAAACCCCAAAAAAGCCATAATGTTTTATATACCCCATACCATTATTTTATCTATATTATATCTTATTGTGTTGTTTCAAAAAAGTATCACAATTTGTTGTGAAAAAAGATGAAATGAAATATTAAGAGTGATCAAGTGTTGAAAAACAAGCTGGCAATTGCCTATTGGTTTGTTATCATTTCAACTTTTTTTTTTAAATAAGGTTAAAATGGTGTCAGTAACATTTGATACAAAAAGCAGGATGAAACTAACTGAGCCATATAGGGTACACCCCTTTTTTTCTACAGTAACTCACAAAAACAAGAATTTCAGCTTCGCTATAAAAGAGAGCAGAGGTAAAAATAAAATCATGTCAGAGCACAAACCAATAACTAATTTATGTGTGTATTTATACCTAGGTGCACATATTTTTTGTTCATATCTCTACAGTTATATATGTTCGTATATATTTAATTTCTTTTTACATGCTTAACATTGTTTCTGTAAAATATCTTATCCCGAAAATTCTCCAAAGGCTCCTTGCTTGTTTTATCCAGAAATTGAGTTCAGGCTGAATTTGTTAAACAATCCAAAAGAACATTTTTATCTGGCAGTTGTCTTACCATTACTATTCAGTGTCTTCATAATAACTTCCATTTGTGCAAACTCATAGTTGTAGTCTGGTTCTGAAGAAGCTTCACTAGCTGCATCCAGATCATGCTCTCCTAAGGAAGCTTCTTTCTCAATGTCTTTCAGCCAATCTCGACGTTTCCTCTTTGGTAAATTGATTCTGAGTAAAAATGGAAATTCAGTTTATTAAAAAAAAATAATCTGAACAATGAAGGAAAAAATATAGGCTGAATGTATAGTGGGTGGAATATAAACATCAACTATTACCTAAAAAAGTGGTTGTTTCCCCATAATATTCTATCTCCATGCCATAACTGAGTGGCAGAAGATACCAGTGCACCATTTACACAGGATCTGAAAGAAAAAATACAACTCCAGTGAAATCCTGAACATAAAAGATTGAAGAGCTGCTGTTTCTCCCATCTACAGATGTGAGTCTGGGAGTCATTTATATCACATGGTAACAAACCAGCTAGGTCCTCATGAAAGGATCAATGGGAAAGTTACTGATCTGATTTCTATTGTCAGAATTAGCACCTTTCCCCTCTGCCTTTGTCTGGTCCAGCTCTTCAGTAAACACACAGAAATGGTCGATTTTGGTTGCAAAGTTTTCTTCAAATGCCTGTTTCTCAAACTGGGTCACTGCCTGTTTCTTATAAACTTATAAACTCAAAGTCCAAACTTAAATGTATGTAAATCCTACTGATAGAGCTCTCCAAGACACAACTTAGTCAACCCTGAGTTGTAAAACATGCTGTCAACATATTCAGCATTCAAGCGTAAGAAAAGATTCTTAGATCCAAGTTTTATTCTTTCAGCAAATGGAGTCTCTATTATTAACAAGTATCTATTTTTGTGAACATCTGGTATACTGCTAGATTTCTTTGTAGGTTTCTTTGTATTTAAGTTTCAATCACAAAATGGGAAAAATTGAGCTGTTGAACTTTTACATGTGTGAGTCACAAAGCAGAGCATTTTATTTGAAAGGGGAAAAAACTTCAGTAAAATGAAAAAGGCCTTTTCAGATGCAGTGTTCTCATCTCAGCTCTCTCTCATGTAAGTCAACAAAAACACATAAGTATTTAATTTTAAACCAGATCTTTATTTAACTTTTTTTCAATGAAATTCTGGAAGCTAAATTTCTGTTGATACTAATGTCTTAAGCACTGCAGATCAGTCATGAGTAAAACAAAATACGTTTTTTCCACTGACATGTGCCCTTGTTCCTGCCAGTCAAAATGACTGATTTCCAGTACAGTAACTCTATCACCACAAGTCTGAATCCCATCTGTTTGAAATTTTGTACTGTAGGCTGCAGAAGAAAAATAGAAATGCACTTTACTAAAGGAAGAACAAAAGAAATCAGATATTTTATGTGTCTCTCAAACTTTAGTTTCTCATTCTGATACTAATCTGTACATTACTTAGATATACAAATTTCAGACAAGCAGCATGACTATTAACTAGGACAAAGGTACTGCTTTATCACATACTATTGGAGATCAAGCAACAAAGACATTTACAATTCCACCCAAGGAGCCACAGTGCCCCTGGAATGAAAAATAATTAAAATACAGAAGTAGAAACAAAAGGTGAATCATGACCTTACACTGCATATTAACTAGACACAACAGTAATTAAGGACTTAGAAAATAATTCAGATCTTTGAAGAACCTCTTCCTCCCAAAATATTGAGCTTTACGACAGGAATTACTCATGAGGCACCATTCATTCTCTGTCATCAAGACACAAGCTACTATCCCATCACACAGGCCAGGACAGCATCTCAGGGATCCCATTACTACCCAAGATACAGACAGGCAATGGCCCCTCACTCCTACCAAATACCTCCTTTAGGTGGCTTACTCCAAGCCAAACCACTGACAACCTGTTGCCCTGCAGAGTGGCTGGGTGGGTGTTCACATGTGCAGGGAAATCTTAGTTTTAAATGCTGAATTTCCATCTAAGTATCTGTTTAAGTCAAGTGTATTGAAGATACTCATTGATCAGAACATAAGATACTTCTGTCTGTGTAAAATAAAAATGCATAAAAGTCGTGTTCTGTCAAAGAAAAGCAAATTTCCATTTCAATGGAAAGTGCTGCTGATCTTCCTTACCTTGCATTTTCTTTTGGTGTGAGTGTAACTTCTCCATCTAAAGCAATATCAATCTCACAGTGTTCTGGTTGGATTCCTATACCAAAGAGTTGTATATCCTGAGAGGTATCTGCACCAACTCTTGTGTGATCCTAGAAAACAGGATGTTACTAAGACGCAA
This sequence comes from Bombycilla garrulus, assembly GCA_013400315.1. Taxonomy (NCBI): domain Eukaryota; kingdom Metazoa; phylum Chordata; class Aves; order Passeriformes; family Bombycillidae; genus Bombycilla; species Bombycilla garrulus. Next base: position 315,056 of record VXBU01032193.1, on the reverse strand, counting down.
GCAAACTACCACTGTTGACATAACTAAGAAAATATTAGCTGAAGTGCTGAGACTGCACAGTTTGTGTGTCTGTCAAGCAGAAATGGTGCCACAGCAGATCTGAAGACTGCAACAGTCACATACAAACTGTTGTTTTGCCCTGAACTTCATCCTCATATAGTTTTGGCTAAAGCAAAATAAAGCAGTTGACACATAAGTTCTGATTTAAAAGTATTCTCATACTATGCCTGCACAGATACATTAAACACAAAAACCAGAAGAAAATCAGCCATGTCATATAGACATAATTAAAAGAACAGCATGGATAGTAAAACAAAGTGCAGAGTTATCTCCTTTTCAGAAAACAGCTATACAGCAATTCAACTAAACATACTATTCTCTACATAATTCCAAGTAATATTTTAAGTTCTGCTGAAATAGTTTATTTTGTTAGTGTTAGAGAGGTTGTGTTTCATTTGCTACTGTTCAAATACAGAAGCCCTCCTTCAGCTACCAAAGCAGAAGAGTACCTATAAAAATAGACAAAATAGTCCTTCAAATATTACTGACAAGCAGCTCACATTTCCCTACAAACCTACTAGGTTTGTATTTGACAATTCTTCATTCTGGCATAGGAAATGCTAAACAGAATGGTATGAAAGGTAACAACACTGGGAAAATACATTTATGTAAATTTTTAGCAGTGCTTTTCCTAACCTACTCTCTCACCAGCTTCCCCATCACTGAAGACTATGTTTTTCTTATTGATTACTACTGAACATCATCTCTTTATGATTAACTCTTCATATATTTAAAGCAATCCCCAGCTCCCTAACAAAAAGAAGCACCTAACATGAAGGTCCTGCTTGAAGTTCAGGCCAGGTTACAACTGGCCAGGCACATCCTGCACGGAAAAACTAGAATTGATCTCAACACTGGCCCACACTGAGCATTTATCCCACTGTTGGCAATCAGGTGATCAATAAGGAAAACAGTGAAGCTGAACTGCAAAAGTAGAACAAAAGCCTAAACAGTAGGAGGGAGCCTATCCTGTTTTGCTGCAGCAAAAAAAAAAATCTACATCCCCTCTGGGTAAATTAGAGCTAGAAATTCAAAGCAAGTGTCCTTCCATTCTGTGTAAATATCCCGTTCACATCCTCACCTTTAAATAGTAAACCAAAAGCTCATTGAGCGCAGGGTCTGCATTCAGGTTCACCAGATAACACTTGTCATCCCCAACCTTGATACCTGAAGACTCGAGGGAGATTCCCATGCTCTCCAGCTGTCTTTGCCTCTCCTGCAAGCACAAAAATAGGTTAATCTTGACTGCTGCAATATGTAGGCACAAGCACAGAGCAACTAAAGCTGAAGATGCACATGACATGCTGAGTATGCATTCTGTATATCACCACCAGACACTGGTCAGGTACCATAAGGTCAGTAGAATTTATTTTTACACACCAATCATAAAAAGTTAGATGTAGTCCTCAAACAGCCTGCCTCCCCAAAGTGGAGCTTACTTAAGCAGTTCTATTAAATTTATTAGGCTTATCTACACAGCTCTATTGAGTTTATTAAACCTACTTGTAAGTAACACAACACGACTTTATGGTAGTAAAAAATGAAACTCAGTTTCAGTTACTTCAAAGATAAACACAGTCACAGATGATTTAGAAAATAGCATGTTTAGGCTTATTCTTTTGCAGTTACATAATTAATTCAGCTAAAGCACTTACTACTTACTTGATCATGTGAGTTTTTGGTTTTTTTTAAGTTTTTGCTACGGTTTGGGTGTTGGAGTTTTTTGTTTGGCTGGTTAGGTCTGGGTTTCCTCCTTGCCCC
>VXBU01032193.1:259967-313222 GCA_013400315.1 Bombycilla garrulus | reverse complement strand
CTTTTTTTTTTCCTTAATTTCTTTTTATTTAAACAGTGGTTGTACCAAAACATGATTCTGCAACATTACAACTAGAAAGGGGGAATCCAGAAGGGGGCTTTTTTTAATGTACAAAAATAGTAATAATAAACAAACATTAGTGACTACATGTATACATTTTCCTTTTCTGGTTAAAAATCACTAAAAGCAAAAGCAAAAAATACCATCCACAATTCTGATCCTTTTGTAATTCTTCACTTTCTCAGTCACTTCAAGGGAAACATGTCCACGGTCTCTCTGTGGTCTTATAAATAAATGAGCTGCCCGAACATAGTTTGATGTTTTATTTTAAAATCAAATACTGGCTTTTATCAATGCTGTCACGACATCACCAGATTTATGCTAATAAGATCTAGACTTTAAAAAAGCCATCGACAAACAAACAAACAAATCCACCCCAAAACCAGAAACAAGGAGAAAGGACAAAAATTGAGAGATTTCAAATAGGTGGTTGGGAAAATGGCAAAGTCCACTAATGCTCACAAAGTTAAGCTGACTAATACTATGTATGTATCTAGCTTTCCTCCCAAAAAATTCTCAAGTACCTGTGCAATTTCTTCTGTTTTCCTGAGCTTTTCTTCCCAGGTGACTGTCAGCTCTTTAATTAGTTTTTCTGATTCTTCCAATTTTTCCTTCAGTTCTGGCGCCTTCATCGCCTAAAAGGTAGAAATCAGGCAAAAACTCTCAGCTACTCTTACCACTTACTGATCTGCTTGCACAAGGAAACTGAACACAGCAACATAGTATCATATGCATCAAGTATAGATTTCTGCTATGCCCCCAGGTTTTTCAAGGTAGGAGCTGAAGAAACAGGAAACTTGCAAAGGAGGAGGACAGAACCAGCCTTTGTCGGATCCAGATCTAAAACAGCTGAAGATTGAGACAGCTCCAAAACTAATGGAATGAACAAAAATCTCTGGGCCTGGCCACTCAAACTTCACTGTATAAAAATACGTGAATATTTAAAAACTTTAATTCCTAACTATCTGAAGTTCAAAGTGCAACATCTTTCTTCCAGCAGTAGTTTCAAACACAAATTCCTCTAGACATTTAGCCTTCCATTCTATCTTGGTTTTGTAAGTGTTCTTAGAGTGGCATTAAAGCTTGCAGAGTGACCCTGTTGATTACCTTCAAAGGAAGGCATGTTCTGGAGCTAGCACAAGCCTCTCATTTCACAACAGGAAACAAAAGCAAAGGACTCGAATATGTCCAGTGCCAAGTAACAATTGAACAGGCTGGCCTATAACCCTATATAACTGTTTTTAACAGAAGGTAGAAGAGAAAACTCTTGACAAAGTAATTAATAAGACTTTGGACACCTTCCTACTGATTGTGTTCAGCTGCAGCCTGCCAACATAATTTACAACATGCTACAATAATATTTTCCGAATTAAAATAAGGACTTAGAACAGGTTTTTATTTATGAAAGAAGTGAATGGCTCCTTTTCCTTAAAGAAGATTTTCCCATTTCAGTCTATAAGGAAGAGTTCACATGAATAACACTACTCCTTAAATGACGATGAAATTTAAGCACCACACAAATTTACCACCAAGTACAGTTCTGTTCCTTTTTTTCCATCAGAAAAGATCAAAAACATTTTCCAACCTGTTAGGTACCTAATTTGTCCAGATATCCTGGATACCAAATAAACTATCCTACCTAGATACTTTATTCTTCAAGTAGAAGTAGAAATCTAAGATAACCATCAGACAGTGTCAACTATTAAGGCAATAAAGCAAATTGTTGATGGTTTTCAGTGTTGTGTTTCTGACAATTTTTAATAGGTTTTCACAAATGTCAGAAAATGTCTCCTGAATTTTGTTGTCCAATAACAGATTTATGACTTTTCACACTTCTCCATCTGACATTACATATAGTCCACCAATGCAAAAAAAAAAAAAGTTCTGCCAATAAGTGAGTCTACACAAGGAAGAAGTAATCTAGTCCTTATCTGTGCTGCATCAATTATTGCTTGGCCTTAAGTTTCTCAGGAACTGAAAAGGGCCACCATGAGTAGAATGCTATCCTCATCTAAAAGTTATTGAAGATAAACATACATTATGTTAGATTCATGAAAAAGGTGGTTTTTTAGAGGAAAAAAAAGAAAAAAATGAAGGCTGCAAGACTCTTCCTTTCCATACTTTGTAAGAAAGCTAGTCTTCCAAAGCTAGTCTTCCACCCAGAATGTGACATTTCCTTGAGAAACTCATTTTACATTGTACTGTGTATAAGGTTACCTCAGCTTGTGAGAGCTGTTCTTTCAGTTTTTCAACTTCTTCACGTAATTCTCTGATGACCCTAGCATTTGGATCTTCGTTCACCACAGCATGATTAACTATCCTTTTGGCTCTGTCAGCGTATCTCAGAGTTGAGAGTGTTTCTTCATAGTTGTCTGCTGCTGGACTAATTGTGGCTATCATGGCAGTTTGGCTGTTTCCTCCCAAGTTGTCCTGTAGTGCAGCCACAGAAAGTTCAAGAGTTAAAAATTGTTCTGAGACTATACAGTGTCTTCATAAAGAGCCTTAAAATATGAAATAAAGGCACTGAAATGTACTCTGGATATAAACTAATCTGTGTGTTCCATAAACATTTCTAGCCACCTCCACAACCTTTGATTCCATTACAACTGAAAATAGTTAAGCAGGATTTTACATTGAATTAACACAAGATACACTTAGCTGTCCATATTACTTGGAATAACATAGCTGTGAGAGTTCCTTCACTCATCTCTTCAAAAAAGATGAGAAGTCCATGTACAGAGGCATACTACAATGATCTTACAAATGAGTAAGCTGACATCTTGTGAACATGATGAACAGAAAATATAAATTACCTTGAGAAGCCAAGTGAGTACAGAGTCTCTGTAAGGCACGAACTTGTTTTTCCCCTTCCCTGCTGCTTGGTCAGCAAGTGATGATATAACCAAGCCCAGTGTTGAAAGTGATCTAGAAATGCAAAACAGCAGAACAGCTTTAACACATATTCCAAATGCAGATTTAATAAAACACAGAAAAAAGGGATTGCTCTACAGAACTTCACATCCAATTTTTAAAATATAATAGAATAATTTAAGTTGGAAATGACCACCAGAGATCAGCTAGCTCATTGCCCTGCTCCAAACAAGACAGTGTATTTCTTTAAAGTTATATATTTGAAGGAAAAAAAACTGGTATCAACAGTGTTTCATCACTAAGATCATATTTCAGAAAGACTGAGACTATGTTGAAATATTTAGAATAGTTTGAAAAGCGTAAAATAGACAGCTTCAGCATGTGAAAAATCACTGCTCTTGATTAGACAACTACCCTTCTCAGAGGATGAAAATCTTTCTGATTTGGACACGGCCTCATGACAGTGTTACAAGTCAGTGCTGGCAGCACAGCAAGAACCTCTGTCTCTGGGAACAACGTTTAAGAATGCTGACTCAAATGCCAACTAAAATGAAACAATTCTCCAGCCATAAGGAGGCATCCTCAGAAGAAATCCAGCCATGGCCCAGGAGTACTCAGCTGGCTGGTGAGCCAGTGACCAGCCATCACAAAGCCATAGAAGGCTGCTGATCAGAAGAGGCAGATTAGGAGGTCCTTTGACAAATGGGTTGGGTTACAATTGACGTAGAATCTCAGCAGCTTTTTCTGGGGGGTATAGACCAAACAATCTCCCAGGTACAAAGGTGATGCACAAGTGTGAAAGAGAAAAGCCCCCAAATTTCTTAGCAGACAGCTGAATCCCAAACAACACTCTAGAACCATGAAGAAAATAGCTAACTCGTGCATTTTGGTACATGTACAACTCCCACCAACAGGGGCAACTGTGTCAGCTATGCATACAAAGCATATGTACGCTATATTATGTGATTCTTATACAACCCTGTGTAAATTTTAAATGACATCAGGGCTCTTGGGATGAGTATGTTTAAGATAATGAGCTTGTTGAGGAGCCTGAGAACATTAAACAGATTCCTAAAGGGTTTTAAAGGAGACATCACTGAAGCCCAAGAGAATTCTGGGGCTGTCACACACCTGCTCAAATATCCAGCTACTCTCTGTAAGTACCAAATAAAAAGCTTCAGCGGCATTGCAACTAGATAGTCAAATAAATCTTTAATTGCACTGTTCCACTTTACTCTCTTGTGTTTTCTTTTCAAAGAAGTAATACTATTTTGGTTTATAGGCAGCATTTGCACAGTATTTATAACAGAGCCTCAGTGCTGCTTGAAACCGCCACTGGTTCAGAAATAGCACTTAGAAAATGACAAAAATGTTGCAGAAGAGTATTACAAGGAAGATATCCAAGGGTAAGTTAACAAGAACCATTACATGTGCCACAAAAGATATTCCATACTGCACATAAAGATAGCACAGACCTGGGCAAAATAGAAAGAAATTTAAGGAAAGGCTAGGTAATCTGACTCCCAAGAGAGCACTCTTCTGTAAATTTGCCTGTAGGATAACTTTCTGATTCACCTCTGAAAAATTCACAGCAAATATAGAAAGTTAAGTTTAGTTTCGAGGTCTAAAGAAAAGCCTAATAACCTCTAAATGTTTTTGAGAGGAGGATAGAAAAAGGAGAACTAGTTCTTGTCTCCAGCCTCTGATCTCCACAGAGAGAGAGATGACAGCATACTAAACATGCAAAAGCAAACAGCACAATGCTCCATGCTCCTCTATAGCAACCTCCTTCAGTACAACTGAAAAGCACCACCAGCACACTTCCAATGGAGTCCAAGGAGCATAAAGCTGAAAAACCACCCCAGATTACTTTCCTCTGATCCCTCTTTCTCTCTTTAAACGAGGGGAAATGTGAAAACCAAAGCCAGACTCTGTGGGGATGCGGAAGAAATGGACAGTCAGAAAGGAAGTAGGATGAACAGGCATTCAAACAAACCTGTGATTGAGAATTATTTCCCAACTGCGCTGCAACACCAATTTGAGTTACGGGTACCACATTTTAATGAACAGGAAATTATAAGGTACAGTTTATTAACACGGGATTAAAAAATGTGATAATATTACTGCTCCTTATAAATACTGATCTTATTTTAAGAGTAACTGTTAACATCTGCAACAAAAACCAAATTGGAATAATTTATGTAGTTTGCTTGAGATTTCATAATACAAAGCTGTTTAAAGACTTCAAGGGAAGCAGTAAAAGGAACGGCTGCCCAGCAAAATAATTACAGGACTCATCAGCTGCTTTGCTCATGCTGGATGATGCATCAGAGATCTGTCATTACTCTGATCCTATCTCACGGTACTTATGTAATGAATCAACCAGAAGGCCTAAGCCCACAGCAGACTGAGTCAGTCCAGAAGAAGCAGAGTGAATTTGCTACAAGTTTACAGGGAGTGCCATTTCTGCACACTGTCTTCTCTCCTTGTCCCTGTTCCTCAGGGCTGTCCTTGCTAGTGAGCACACTCCCACCATGGGCCTGAGCAAGCAGCATTCAAAAGGAAGTGGCACTTCCCCAACACAGAGACACAACTCTGTCCCTAAGTGATACCCATTCAAGCTACTGCTGTACAATTTAGAACCAAATCCTTCAATGAGCAGAACCCACATTTCTATTAGTTAACTCTGAATATTAAAACCTTCCATCAAGTCAGCTTGAAGCCAGGCCTGTCCCAAACCCATTCCTTGCCCCCTGCCTACATCTTCTTTTTGCATTCTAAAGTTAAAATGACAAAAGCTATGATTTTACTAAACAGAGGTAAAATTGCAGAATGCTCACAGATAGTTGATTTTTTTGTAGCCACTAATTGACAGATTGTTTATTTTGCTTCCTCCTACTACTGTGTTCTACAAGTTCTTTGACTACACCACAAAGAGCTGTTAAGCATCTCCTTTTCTGCACTGGGTATGGGAACTAGCACATCCTGGGGAGGAAGGCACATCCAGCTTTGCTATGAGGTATGGCATATCTCCCAAAAACCTCCTTTACCAAGGCAACTCTGCATCAGCACTGAGAAAAAAACAGAAGTCATCTCTACTACAACTTGAGGAAGATGTTGAGACAAAATGACACAACTCTCAGTTGCTTCTGTAAGTGGGAGAGCAGCCTCCCTCTGCAACATGCTGTCCCCAAGACAGGAAAAGAATGTTTTCAACAGGAAATGTGAGACCCAGGTGGCATCTAGCTACAGCTCTAGCCAGTTTTCATCAGAAACAAATGGTACAGACACTAAATAAACAGGCACATTATTTCCACATTCTTCTTCAAGGCAATAAAACATGAAACAAGCAGCAAGTTTACTTGCCAGCAGCTCCATTTTTAATCTCATTAAACATAACACATGCCACCAATACCTGTTACTGGTTTTTTTTATATAAGAAATATAATAAGAAGAGGACCTGACATAGTAAAGCACATGGTTTAAACAGTACATCACTCCAGGAAAAATAATTACCTTTCCCTAATAATTAAGTTGCATTGCACCCTAGAGAAGACTGCACACAAGGTTCTCTGAAGAGATAGTCTGACTAAACATGTACATCTATTTTGAGGCTTAAAAAAAGTCAGACTTCATTGAAGTTCCAACAGCAAAACTCTAACAGAAGACACCAAGCACAGCACTAAGAATTATCTTTTGTCTATCAGTTCCAAAAGAGATTTCAAATAGAGAATGTTAAATAAATGGACTAAGTACTACAGATTTACATCATTTAAGAATTTAATTGAATGGAAAATGTAGAGCTGTCCGGTTTTCTTTTTAAAACATCTTTTACAGAAATGTTTGATGCTTTTATCTGAAGTTCTGTATTGTCAAAAAGGCTCAGTGCAGGCAAAACAACCCTCTCCTATAGCATTGATACTATACAAGTTTAACACTGAATAAATATCCTAAGAGGGAAAAAAAAAAAAAGTCGTCTTTCTGTATCTATAATTATATTTGCAATTTGCTAATAGCTGTTGGGAGACGTGACATTTGAATTCTTTCCCAAAAATTAGAAGGAAACATTTCATTTCACCTGTTTATGCAAAATACAAATACAGTTTCTAGCAAAACCAATCTGAATTTAATTAGGAGCCTGTGGGGTAAGGTTACAGTATCTGCCATTAGGCAAAGAAAGGCACATCATTTTGATTCATAAGAACTATGCCAATTTGGCTACCAATATGATGCATTAAACACAAAGTAGATTAGAAACTAAGCTAGAAAGAGCAAACATGCTCAAATTAACAAGAGGCAAATTTGAATCACTGTAAGTATGTGTGCGGTTCCTACACACATTGTGCTGTCATTGTTAACATAAAATACCAAAACATTTTGTAACATTTTGAAATAAATTGAAAAAGCAGTACCTTTTAATGTAACAGTTACACTCTTTCTTTCCCAGAAAATTAGTATATTTAAAACAGCAGTAATAGTGTGCTACATTCTTGCTTTTGGACAACAATGCAGTAATTATGGCTAAAAACGTGCTTTGAAACTTGTCACTGCTTGAGCACAAATGCCCAAGGCAATGCTAAACCAACACAGCTTCATTCTGATCCGATTTTCTCAAACTGTGCATTATACCCTTACATATTTTAATTCATGTTGGAACAAAGCCATTCAACTCTGCAACTTTGCATTCTTTCTTGAGCAGATGATGAGACAAACACATAAGCCTGGGGACAGGGTGTATAAATGAATCACAAAAGGTATATGCTTAATTAAAGAGCACTGCTGTCACTTTTTCCAGATAAAATTCATACAGCTCTCATCTGAGTCAAGCACGAATCAGGATCCCCATGCCAATGTCAGGAAACACATGCTGCTCAGCACAGAGCAGCCAAAAGAGCCATATGAACCGCTTCTGATGAAGCTCGTTTGAGCTGACTTGTGACAAGCACACCAAGAGAAGGCCAGGGAGCCAACAGTGATTCCTTCAAAATGAGGGTGCGCAGCCTGCGTATGCCAATGTCTTACTTGTTTATGTTGCTGCCTTCCTTCAGGCGCTCTCCTGCAGCTCCCGTTTTGGACACTCTCTCACTCCCAGCCAAATCCACCAGGCTGACCTTGCTGACCTTCTCTCCAGGATTCTGCACACATGAGAGAACAACAGCTGTGAAAAACTGGCATGAAGCACCAACATGTCTGACACTGGCACCGTGAAACACTGTTTTTCCTAATAATGTGGGTTAAAGTATCACATTTGAGACATGAAGAAGAAGGAATTGTCATAGGTCTTACAGATCTTTAAAAGTCACCCATTTATTTTCTAGCAAAGTCCTGAAGCACCAAGGAACCAGAATCAGCCACGTGGTAACATCAATCACCTTATGGCAGAGCAGGCCATTAAAACATGTTAAGTCCAGCAACAGCTAAGACCTAAGAAGGTTTCATGGTGTCAACATAATCTTAAAAAGTGATCCAACTGTTTGTTTTATCTGGTGTGCTTTCTCACTCTTCCAGAGTTCTCTCAAGTTTGTTTAGTGGCATCAAAAGTCAAAGCACTGCTAAACAGATGATGTATGTGGAAGAGAAGGGAAGAAGAATCCACTATAACTTCATAAATTAATCAACAGAAATACGTACACCAGAATGCAGGTCATGGAGTGTCTGAGTCACTATAATATTGAACACAGCATGAGAGCGGCTGCTTTCTTCATTCATGTTGGTTGCAGCAACTGTTCGTGATTTGTTTCCCTCTGACATCAGTGACTCAATATCCTAGAGCAAAAAGAGTAAAAAGGGATGCTAGAACAAAAGCAAAGTATTGTGCTTGCTAAACAAAATCCCCATCTAGATGGAACGGTGTGTGGGAGAGAGGAAGAAGGGATGGTAGAAGTAATGAGAAACTTCTCTGCACATTTTAAGATGTATTGCTACAGCAGCATGTAAGTCTACAGAACAATGTTAAATCATACCTCTGTCTTAAGTACTGCACTTCAAAGCCCAGCAACTACAGTCAATGCACCTTTTCCTTATCTGCTGCTAAAATATGTTGGTGACATCCACATTACAAATAATTACTTAATGCCAGGAATCAGGCCAGCACAGATTCACTTACACAAGTGAACACAGGGCATCTCTTCACTGACCTGCACTAATGCTATCTTCACTTAATTGGCTCAAAACATTACCTCACTTCAACCTGTATCTTTCCACATGTGCAAGACAAAGATGACTATGCAGAGCCTGATATATGTGCTTGCTGAGTCTTCCAAAACCGTTTCAGAAGTCATCAGCCAAAACCTACGCATGAACAACACGTACTAGAATTTGCACAAAGGAGGTGTGCTTGCAAAGTAAGCAATTCACCATAAAAGCTGCAAAAGCAGTTTTTATGACTGTATAATATGCACAGATGCTGCAGAAAAATAAGAAAAAAACCCCAAAACATAAAAAGCAAAACATAACATTACACAAGGAATTAACATTTTTTAAAAAACACTTCCAAATCATATTTCCAAATCCATTTCCTCATAAAGTCCCACACAATTCATAAAATAGCACTGCTTTAATTATTTCCATTTTGCCTGTAGTGGTTCATTGACTTCCACAATGCTAATTTATTTGAATGCGTTTTGCTAAATCAAGAGGGGTTATATGTTGTGATTTAAGTTATGACTTACCTACATACACACCTATATAAAACATAATGTATTCAGCAACAAAGTCAAATTCATGCTGGAAGACTAATATACTTATTTTAGAATCCTCGTATTTCCTGTGCAAAGCAAATACTGTGTTCATGGCATATATAATATGCAGCAAAAATGCAAATTAATGAGATACCACTACTATATTTGTAACTAATATAAGGGCAAACCCAGTGCTCCCACATGAAATAAACATTTCCAAAGAATCAGAGATCTTTGCAATTGCCAGAGACCATAATCACTCAAGAACCAAAATATCTGGATAGCCATTAGTTCATCTGTTCCTAGACTCCTATTGCTCATGTACACAGGTGTTATTAATGACCTTGACCCTGGTTGAGATTTACCTCAAAGTTTGTAACAGCCAGCTGAGACAGGCCATCGACATATGGACCCAACACCTTGTGCTCCCGAACCTTGAGAGACTGCCGACTCCTGTGGAATAAAGTACACCTCATGCACAATCCGCTAATTAGCATGGATAGCCAAAAATTACCCTCATGTGAAATAAATACCTTTTACATAGCAGAAGTTAATTTATATCTTTTTTAATTGTAACAGGAAGAAGAAAGTATTCCAGGATTTGTAACTCAAACAATAAAGATGCAAACCAACCTAACCAGTTTTGATCTATATACATAAATTATTTTTAAGGCATCTTCTTACCACAGTATTTGTGGCTGGAACAAAACCTGAAATGCCCTAACTGGCAGAAAGAATGCTGAGCAAAAAATGAAACTAAAAATCCTCCCCCAGCAATTTGCTTGAGCTTCCATTCTTCTCACATTTTCTACATTTTATTGACACATACCAAGTCTGAAATCTATCTTGTTAACTAACTTGCATACAACACCTTCAGCAAATATGTGCAAGAATTGAAATATAAATCACATGTATCAATGCTCAGCTGAAAAAGTCCTGTCAAAGTACTTCCTGCATACACATCTGCAAGCCTGAGTGCCTAACCACTATTTCTGTGTAGACAAAACAAAAGAAAGAATTCATAAATATATTCTAAGGTGCCACCTTTCCACATTCAAAGAAGTTCATCATCTAAATCCTAAAGACCAAGCTGTAAATAAGCTTCAAATTTCTTCCAGATGATGAAAATTCCTAGACAAATAGTGCCTGGATCATTCAGCAAAAACAGCCCAGAATTTATTTGTATGTGGTCTTGCTTCCTGGTGGTAAAATATGTCATACAGTATTTGTTTGCATCAGTAGGATAGTATCCTAATGATTAATCACACCAGTGATTGTATATTTCATATAAAAGCTTCACATGAATATTCTCTTTTTTCTGGTATTTGATATCCAATCCTCTCTAAGTAAGTCATATAAACATACATTCTGAAAAAAATCTTCTCAGGGACTGCCAAAACGAATTCCTATTTCTAGAGTTTTAGACAAAAATACAGAAGGCTGTAGGGGAAAGTGAAGCTACTCACCCTTTTGGGTCAAGCAGATCTCTGACTTTTTCATTGTAGATTTCCATATAGGACACTTCAACTTTAAAAGTATGAGATCCATTTTCTTCTACAGAGATTCTCTGAAATAAAGCACAACAGAGCCGTGGGATCAGACCCAGCTGCTCTGCATTGCCCATCATGGAAAAGGATTTTCCTGAACCTAAAAGAAAAAAAGGAGAAGAAAATGTTTTAGAATATAATTTCTTAATTAGTCATTCATTCAAGAAGCACATTTTAATTCTCTTTTTATTGCTCCAGGAGCATGCATCAGAACAACATGACATGCTACTCCAGACAAATAGCTTATTCTTTGGACAAAGTAGAGGTGAACAAAAAGAGAAATTATCCTAAAGGCTTCTTTCAGAAGGGACACACCTAAACACTAGAAACTCAATGGGTCTCCAGTAGGAACTACTCCTTCCAGGCTTTGAAAGAGGCCCCAACCAGGATCATACTGACACAGCTGCTTTTAAGAATTCACTTGTCACTGCTTGTACTAGATGTACATGAAACATCATGATATTTCAAAACACAATTTTGAAATGTTATCTACCTTAATATTTATGTATTGCTGTTCTCACTTCCCACGTGTGCAAAGTCTTCTCCCCCTTTAGGGCACTCACCTGTCTGTCCATAGGCAAAAATACAAGCGTTATATCCCTGAAAGGCCTTTTCCAGAATTCCTTCTCCAAGGCACTTGAACACCACTTCTTGACCTAGAAAATAATTGTGTTTGTTTATTTTAAATGCATAACATATTAAAATTGACTGAAAACAAGAATAAAAAAAGTTTGCACATTATTTCTTACTATAAAGAGCACTGATAGAAACATTATTCGTGTACAACTGAGTGACAAGATCAAAACTGCTGCTACCTGTGTTTGAATATATTGCTGACTATCTTGTAAAGTGAGCAGCTCTTCAAAAGTTGTCATAGAAGCTGAATGGTTAGAAAATAACACAGAAGTCTATTTTTTATTATTTCAGTGCAGTTTCTGCAATTAATATGCATTATTTAATCACAGACTATACCCATAAGACTTCTGTAACAAAATCTCCATGAAACCCACTGGTGAACTGGGACATTGTGGGCACATAGGAATACAAGTAGTTTTTCTCTTGGGAAGTGGCCTCAAGTTTCACCATAAGCCATTATGATTTACCCTGTGGCAAGGTGATGTTGGAACCAAGATAAAAGCATTCCAATGACATTCAGGAAGAAAATGTGTATTAGGAGTCTGTGAGACTTCAAGAGAGTGGTTTGAGGACATGTTCTGCCAAATCCAAAATTTGAAACATCAGCTGCAAAATTTGATAGTCTGAAAATTGTCTCCCTGAGCCAGGCAGATTTTAGATGTAGCTCCGTCTTTCAGATGGAGAAAATGAAAATAGTCATACTGCTTGATTTTGTTTGTTTTTAATAGGAAAGCCCAGAATTTATACATCACAAAGAGGGTTAATGTGTTGTCTACCTTGAGTTCTGATCAGACAATTACACAGCTGTGTGTACACCCAAAACAAGGAGAGCTGAGCTAAGGACAGTATTTGTTCACCTTCAGGTGTATGGTTTTTAACTTAGATTCACTGCCTGGTGACTTTCTGAACACCTGTGATCAGCTGCCTCTCTCATCTTGGTATGGGAGTTTCAGCAACTGTCAGCTGGGAGAAATTATTTCTTACCATGAATGCAGTAGTGACTTCTGTACTCACAGAATGGCATATACTAGCATAAATCTCGCTACACAATTATTTATGAGAACATCTACATTCTGTAGCCTAGAGAGTTCCTACAGAACCACCTCTGGAATAACTGCAGAATGTTTCAGAGGCATGTAAACAGGACAAGAAAGTACATTACTTTCATTTTCCTTTAATTATAACCTGATTTTTTTTCTCCTATAAAAAAACTAGTGCAGTGACACATTATGAAATGGTCTTTGTGTATCTTTCTAGCTGAATTTCTAAAATTCTGAAACCAGACTTGGATTAACACACTTCAGAAATGCTGAATATACGAACTAAAATCAGAGGAAAATCCACTGTATTCTGGAATTATTTCACCGTGTGCATTTAGTCACTTGTCCTTCACTAGGGGTCATTTTATAGTATCTATGCTGAGAGAGCACTGTTCAACAGCCTGGAAACAGAAAATGTTCAACTACCAATGAATGAAATATATCAGTAGAAGATTTTAATAAGAATGTACAACAAACAAAAATTTGCTTTCTAACCGGCTCCTGAGGGAGCCACTTATTATCTTGCTGACAAGAACACAAAATCAAGCAAAGGCTAAAGCTGAGTATAAATATTAAAAGAAAAATAAATATCCATTATACAGCGATTGTGAGTGGAAGACAAAACCATTTGTCAGAAGAGAAGAAAATTTTTATCACCCACTTCTGACAAGCAATAAACCAGTAACCTCCTCCATGCTTCCTAAGGGAAAAAAAAAAGCAAATACCCCCCAAAGCATTTTAAAACTGTGCATGGTCATAATGACCATAGGATGACCTACAGATTCTTTTACTGCTAAATATCAGAGAAGGAATCCACTTTAAATCTCACCGGCAAAGCCAGATTTGTTTTTCAGGAGACACTTTATTTTCAAACTGTCATCACAAACAGAAAATCAATGAGACACTGATATATAACTCTAAAATGATATTTTTATTACATATTTGAAGAGCTCAGCAATACTAACACAGAAAAATGGGTCCTTCAAGAGTGTTGGTCATAGCAATCAGTCAAATGATCATGGGATAAAATAATATTGGTTTTAAGTACACCCACAGAAAAGAACACAAAATGCTGAACTTCAATTATGGATATTTTATGAACTTGCAAATGCAGGGCACTGAAAGTAGCAGTATCTCACCCACTATATTTTGCAATTTCTCATTAAGAAACCTCACTGCTTTCCCCATGAATTCTATTAGTGGGTCTGCAAACTGATTACAAACTCTGTATCATAAAGAATTATGTCCATATGCGTTTACAGTCAAAAGAAATAATACAGATCCACTGTCCACACTGCTGCATTTATGTTTTGCTAAATAAATCTATATTGCTTGCAATTCACAGTTTTTCTTATTTACAAGACTTTTCTTCCACAGACATCTGCCATTTAAAGAGGTAAGCAGGGGTTTTAACTTATGACTTAATTTTCAGCAAATGGAAGAAAAAAAAAATTGCCTAACAGGAGGTTTTCCCCTACACTAACCCTTTCTGTCTTTAAGATGGGAATTCCCAATCTTCCAGCTGGCAAAGACAATTCAGCATCTTACAGAGGCAACTAAAGGTCAGAGACATCCATCCCCTTTCCCACACTTCTGCTCAGAACAGGGGCAAGCTTGGGACAGCAAGCCCAAGGCTGCCAGGGAGCCCAGGGTAAGCAAATGAGCTGCCAGTTCTCACAGGCCAGGATCTCCCCTCTGCCCGTCATTCTGAGGAAAAGGAAGCAAAGCCTAGTGAATTTTTCTTGCAGACCAGGAACAGCTTCAATGTTAAGTCAAAACTACAAATAGACTAGACAGTTGTGTCTTCTCAAAATCCACAAGTCACTATCTGTTGTGAGGGTAGAAGGGTAGAGTTCTTTAAGCCAATTGCTCAGTTTGCTTCAATTTAAATAGGAAAGTGCTGCAGTCAGCATACATATTTCCTAGAAATAGCTCAAAGTCAGCTGTATGGCCTTTCAGGAAACACAGAGGTGAGATTTCAGGCCAAACACGATGCAGGTTAGGGAGTTTATGAAAAACCCACAGGCAAGTCAATACAGCACGGGGTCCTAGGAATGGACCTGCCTAAGTGCTGGAGTAGTTATTTATGCCATCTCTTGAATCCCTCCCAAACTGAAGGGTTTCTTTTCTTCCTTTTAAAAATCCACTTCATTGCAGACTTCAATAGGCTCTTACTGTTGTCCAGGCTTGCAAGAAGAATCCTTTGTTCTCACCTCTGACAATTTCTCAATATCCTTCTCTTCACCAAAATGCCGAGCAGTTATTTGTCTCTGTGAGCTTTTCAAGGCAAGCAGGTGTGTCCGTTATCCATGAGCTGACTCTTGACCCATTCAAGTCAAAAACAAATGGTAACAAACTATTTCGCTTACTCATAAAACACCTCTACTATAGACAAAGCTCATCCCTTTCAGATCAAGATCAAGGCAAACTCATTCTGTCCTACATGCAGATTCCACCCCCCATCTCAAAAGCTACTTTGCTGATTTCTTTTTCACCCCTTTCCAGTGAGAAGTCCGTATTTTCACCAAACACCTAACAATGTCTTTCAGAAAAAAATCATCAGAAAAAAAGTGCAGGAGCTAGCATGTGATGATCAGCACAAACCATTCCTTCCTTGGCATGGCACAGACACAAACTGCTCATGAATGCACAGCATCACGATGGTAAAAACCAACCAAACAACCCCCCCACCCAAACTGAAAGAGTATAGGCTTAGATGGGATATATGGAAAAATTCTTTACTGTGAGGGTAGCAAGGCACTGGCACAGGTGGCCCAGAGAAGCTGTGGAGGCCCCATCCCTGGGAGTGTTCCAGGACAGGTTGGATGGGGCTCTCTCTAACACAAGATATCAAGTTATTAAAGAGCCCCCTTATCTTGGGGGTAGAGATCAAAGCACCAGTTCCACAAAGGCTTGTAAAGAGTTTACTTCTCTTCTGTACTCCAGACTCCCTGCTGTCTTTATGAGAGACAGTCCTGCAAGGACAGCTCCAAAGATGCCCTCTACAAGTTTTTCATCAAATCAAGGTTACCTTCACTATTTCTGTTGGTGATATCACTGGATCATTTAGAATTTAGAAATGCAGTTTCCATTTCAACAGGAAAAAAAATTGCTAAAAAAGCAATTCTACTGCCAACAGCAACAATACCCACATTCTCAAGTGATGAAAAGATAAGGTAGGTACTTCCCAAACATGAGTACAGAAAGAAAATTAGTATGAAGAAAATAGGCCTTACGTTCAGCCAGATAAGTTGAAGATCTCCCATGAAAGAAATACGGCTAATACCTTTTCAGGGTCAGCCCTACAACCCCAGAGCCTGAGAAGTGGTGGTAGTAGCATAGATTGACCAATAAAGTGAGAAATAAAGCCAGTCTGATCATGTGTGATAGTTTTAAAGATCCTGTAACAAATGTGCATTTCCAGGAGTGGACAAACTTTGGGTTTGTGGGCGTTGAATAAGGAACAGCACAGTTACCCACCTATGTTGTCTGTGGTACACACCATTCTGTGTGCTCTCATGACCCACTTGTCAATCAGCTAAATCTTTAATACAGTGTAATACACACAGCTATATATCCTTCAACATAATGCAAGATGAGCACATTTGGTTTTGCACAGAGAGCAAGGACTGATAGGGTAGCCTAGTACTTGCTAAACCTTTCCCTGTCTCATCTTCCACGGTATTTCTGTGATACAGGTAAAAGAGTTTTTCAAGTAACTAAATTTGTCTCATATGCCTTTTCTAAGAATTTTATTTCAGCCTAAAATTTATACACAACTCAGATTTTCAAGTAGTCTGGACTTAGCTTTCAAGCTTTACACGTTTGCTTTAAATTGTGCAACTCATCCCTGCTCTTGGCAATGACATTAAACTTATATCCATGGAGAGCTACTTTGGGCAGGGAGTGTTTAATGCACCTAGCTTCCAGATAAGCATTCCTTCTGTAGTCCAGCATCCAAGAGATACCAATTTAACTCCAAAGGTCAGGGGGTCAGACGGCTTGCTTGGACTCCAAGATTGTAGCAAAGACTGTTACAGCATTAACAGTCTCTGGATATAAGACAAGATGGTTATTTCCAAGTTGCCTAGGACAAGGGAGGTTTGTTCCATGAGGAAAAGAAGTTATTAGAAATTTCAACCAAATCCAGTTAGCACAATTTTTTTTTGTTAACAAATATGCACATTGTGGCCATACTGTGAAAACAGACTTAAGGAGCCTTAATATTAACATTATATAAAAACTTCAAGTATTGTTATATCAGCATTTGACTTACTGGACCTAAGCCAAGAATGCTACTGTTGTATAGGATAGCACCAGCTCAAGCCCAAGCAGGTGAAAAAGCCAACAACCCAGTAATTTAGGTCTGAAACACTTTGGGTTTAGTTTTTAATTACTTTTATTTTGATAGTGTATCAAATTCATTATGCTCTAAGAACATAATAGCTGGCAGCCACAAGATAGCTTCAAGACCATACAATAAACACAACAAGAAAATCAGTGAAACCATTGTTTTTTTTTAAGCAAGTCTTTAAGCTCACATTCTTAGCATATTTCTGAAAAGAAAAAAAAAAAACCCACCACCAAAGCCTCCCACACAGCCTTGCACCAAGGAAAAAAATTCCAAGAACACAACAAAACCTCCCCCACCCCCAACAAAACAAGGAAAAAACACAAAGCCAAAAACAAGTTTTGCTTTTCTTTTTTCCCAGACAGGAACACTAACTGGAATAGGTAAAAAAAACCCTCATAACTTTCTAGCCAGTAAGAAAATGGAAGAGGTGCAAGGCAAGTTTTCTAGAAACCAGACCAAGAAGAGGTTAATCTATATACAGGCAGTAAAACTTCATTTCTTAGATAAGACAAATCCACTTACAAATTCTGAAACACACTAGAGAAATCAAACTTTGACTCAAATGAAAAGAAACAGATCTAGAACCCCACTGAATTTACCTGGAGATGGATTCAACCGAGACAGAAACAAGTTTGACTGGCTGGGAGTGTTTCTCGGGTCCATCATGTCTCTGCTGTGGGTTAGTGCCACAGTGTACCCAACAGGTGCAGCTCCCAGGTGCACGTGGGGCCAAGATACGGGTGCACACCATCACCTCCTTCCTTTTAATGGAAATAGGGGTGTGCAGGCACATAAGAAGGTGCTGTGGGCTCCAATGGCTCTCCCAGCCTGAGCTACAAATACTGCACACTACATCTGTTTAGTGCAAACACAGCTCTTGAAAGCTGAACCAGTGAAAAACTTTTTTCCTGAAGAAGCCTCTCCTCGCTCAGGCAATTAAGAAATATAGCAGAATCTACTACCAAGTGCAGTACTTAAAATTTGGGATTTCATACAAGAGCCTACAGTAGTCAGAGATATATTTTTAACAAGCATATATGGCAGTTCATTTATGAGCTCACTGATCTTCAACTTTGAGGTAACGAACCCTATCATCTTTCAAGATTTCTTATGGGCCACAAAATTTCATAATACGAATATCTATACGCAATGCTTGGGGTTTTTTCCTTTCCATGGACCACAGCCTTGAAATCCCAGAGCATTTAGAGCTCTCTCTACCAAAACAAGTCCTCTTATAAAATATGAATATACTAATAGACAAATCCAGTTATGAGTAAACTGCTAGGATTACAATCTTGCACGGATTATCCAGCTTTTGGAGGGAAGAAGTCACAAAGCTGATCACTCATAACACATTACGGATCTGAACAGTCTACGAATCACTTGAAGGACCTGAGATAACCACACTGTCTGAGGAGAACCAGCTTTATTCCCCTCTCATGCACAGAGATGCAGAACACTGAAAACACACACATTCATCACTAGCATCAGTCAGAACTGCTGATGCAGAAATGAAATTGTAAGTGACAGAAACAACAAAAGGCACTTCCAGGTGATTAAAAAAACCCAAACATTATAGCTTAGATGTAAAAGCATCCCTCCTGAATGCTGTTCCAGGTGGCTTAAAACTTGCATGCCTTCTCAGCTGAGGGGCTAGCACCAGATGACTCAATCCCTGTAAAAATGGTAAGTCTGCCTCTGTGAAGATGTCACTTGAGCATCATCTTGCAAAATGAAGGAAAAAAAAAACCCAACCCCAAAACAACTTCACAAAACAAAGGCCCAAACTTCCATATGTTCTCAAATTACTTACACTGTCCAACATATAGAAAATAGTTTACCTGCATATTTTGTGGTGTTTGATTCATCCATGGACCAGAAGCAGTGATCAAAGGCAAACACCTATTGAAGCACATAAAAAGACAAATTAGGAACCCTGGCTACAAGACTTTTGTTTTAAAGCGGTACATATCCATGACAGTATAATTGCACTTGGGCTCTGCTATTACTGAAAATCCTAAATCAGAACTGTAAAAAGGCATAATTGGCAGGAATACTTTTGTGTAATCACGAGAGTTACAAAGCTCCATACTTCTTTTCTATCTGTATGAAACACTATACAGATTACTCTTTACTCTATCCCCTAATACAGGTTTCAAAACACAGAGGAAAACTAATAATTAACTCCACTCCTCTCCAGGCACCAACAGTGACAAATGTTTCTGTTAACAGTAACAGCACAAGGACTCAGTATACAGAATTTGGTGAGATGACTATTTAGCAGACACAATACACACAGAAGTTTTAGCATAGGATGAACTTCTGATGCTCAGTGAGGAGCATTACTACTTACAAGCTATAAAGGAGCAAATAAATAGTATTAGATTATCCATCTAAACTGAGAGTACACTATTGCATCTCAGTAGAGGAAGCTCAGAAACTACAAATAGAAGATGTAGCTCTATTAGAGAAAGAAGCTGTCAAAGCCTGCTCTAATGAAAAGACTTAATATCATTTCAGACAAGAGATCCAGCGAGGTAGAAAGTGAATGAAATTCAATATTGTGCTCAGAGGGCCTGCAAACCTGGAACAGTGTCCTGTAAAATCACTTAACACATTGGGATTTGATCCAAGTTTCTTTTCCTGCACATTCCAAAACATAATAACTGACATTTAACTGTTTCTTTTTTACAGCTTCAGATTGCTAAAAACACACCTTAAGCTACAGTGTACTTTCCACATTTTGCCATGATAAACTGACCATGGATGAGTTAACAGTATAGATTCTGGTTTGGGTTTTTTAGGGGGAAGCACAAGAGGTGGGGAAAATGTCAAACCACCTTTTTAATAAAATTTTGCCTGGGTCAAGATTTTCTTTGCCTGGTCATCCAACAGGTGATCTCCTTTGTGAGACAAACCATGCATGTCAGTGTAGAGCAAGAGTCACAGACTTTGTTAGCCCAAACATGCAAATTCCCTAGAGGCAAATCCTGAGGTGAGGAAGAAGATGGATCATTTTTGATTGGCTTTTGGGGATGAAAAACATCTTGAAGTCCCAGCTATTCAGTTACTATGCAACATAATCTACAGATATGTTTGCAATCTAACCCTTCCCAAAATGTCTATTGCTGCAAACATTACAGAAGGTAACAGCAAGTTAGCACTGTAACCTCACCTTCTTCCCTTTCCTCCAGCTTGGTGCAAAACACATCAAATGGCCTGAGAGAAGACTTAATACTGAGACAACACTTAGTCTGCAAGAGTGAAGAGTTCTGGAATTCCCTTCCAAAGGAAAAAACAAACAAACCCATAATAATAATAATCTAAGAGGGAGGCCTGAGTCACTGCAGCACAAATAGAATCAGACTTCATCTTGAATCAGGCTGCTTCCTGATGTGATTGAGTCAAAGATGTTTGGCCACTGAACTGCAAGTAACATGCAGCAGCTACTCCACCTTGTCTTCAGACAGTCACGTAAGTAGGGAGCATTTTAAATTATCTTTTGTGCATTTGATCATCAAATCTAGGCATAAAACCATGTCATCAGTAAGAACACAAACCTTTTTCCTAACATGTGTAGACCATGACCTACTGTTTCTCTTCTCATATTCCAGTTATAGAGAAATGTTCCTCACGGGACTTGCTAACAATACCTAGTCTCTCCGACGATCAAATGGCATGCAATTAAATTACCAAAAAAACCCCCACACCCTACTGTAAGGATACAAAAGTTCCCCCCTTAAAACTAAGAGTTATCTGCAGTGGATCACATAGACCAGTTAAAAAGCTTACCCAGCTATACATGCTCATGTGTAATAACTTAAATGTCAATACAGCACTACTATAGGCCAATTTAATCTATTGTCCTACACATTTTCCCCTTGGTTAACACGGAAAATGATGACAGGATCACTCAATGACTTCTAATTTAAACACCGATCTTGCAAAGAGACTCTTAAAACTAAAATATGGCTTGGAGCCAAGTGTTTCTCCCAGAAAAGCAGATTTTATTGGGATGTTTTTAAAATGGTAAAAATTAGTCAGACTGGTTTTCAAAAGGTCAAAAATGATTATGCAATGGGAAGAGAAAAATTCTATCTTAAGATAAAATAAATGTAAATATAGCATTTTAGTTTGTTTCCACAATAAACTTAAAAAAGCCAGGGCATGGATTTGGTCTATTTATAAATTCTGTTCTGGAAAATTGCCAAATCCTTCTAACAGAAGTAACAAGATTATTTAAAAAAAAAAAAAAAAAAAGGTCAGGCAGAAAGGCAGAAACTGCTGGAGCATGCACTATCTGCAAAACATGCAGAGCAGCTGCAGCAAAACTCCCCTCCTCATTAAAACAGGCAGGCAAACACTTAAACATTACTTTGATTAGTGATGACAAAACAGCAACCTTGAACATTCCCAGCAGCCATACTTTAAGGATTCACCCAATCAAAACAATTTTACGGACAACTGAGGCCTTTGGGAAAACAGACTGCAAATGCAGGAATTAACAGAGTAAAAATAAGGCACACAGGAGCAAGACACATGGTCCCAATCAGCATCCCAATGTTCAACAAGTAAATCAGGAAGGCATTTTAGGGGAAATATCTGCAGGACAGCATCCTACCAAAAGAGTAGCCCTTGTAGAGAAGGGACGATAAAAAAGATAATTATTATTCTATTTTTCTGATGCCCAGTGCAAGAACAGCAGGACAAGGAATCCCAAGTCAAGCATGGAAGCATACTTGGACAGAAAATATGCCATGAAGAAACAACTAAGTTATTCTAAATATTATCTAATGTGCTCCCTTCTTTCTCCTCTCTTCACTGATTATTCTACCTTAAAGTCGAAGTGGTGGGTATTACTCTTTTTTTTCTGATAGAAGTGTGCAAAATAATTATCTTTTCTTATTAATTTTTTTCTCCCTAGGTCCATTTTCCTGAAAAGGGTATTAACCTCCCTGTAAATATGATTATCAAAGCAATGAGAAGTTCTGTTAACATTCAAGTCTCACACTCAATAGCCAATATTCAAACTGGGCATTATCAGGCACTGAAAAAAACTTTTTAGCAAAAATCTTTACCAACTTGTACCTAAGTGTATTTACCAACTGTATCAAAACTATTGAATGTATTTGAACAGAGATATCTGTGACACAAACAGAACTTTTTATACTTCAAGCACCCTATATAAATTAGTTTTAACTACCTTTTGAAGGTATTTAATAGTATTCTTTATTTTCATTAATAGTGTTCTGGGCTTTTTAAACAACAGAGGGAATTAACAAACAAGCCTTAAAATTTTCTTATTTTCTTCAAGATTCTGTATCTCATACTTCATCCTAGCATCTTAAAGAGAAAGCTAGATAAAAGGAAGCTGCCAGAAACCTGCCACACTAGGGTAGTAGGCTACAAACCAAAGATTTTGAATTAAGAGATGAACTGGGTATGTTCAGCACAATCATATAAAAATGGGAATTTATGAGAAAGCACTATCTGGGAAATGCTAGATCCTTGTACTACTACATCCAGAGTCATTTTAAGTGTGCACATTTGCCTAAATACAGTAAATTATGTAGGCCATTTCTAGGTTATAGTGAACTATAGTTGGAGTGTTAGCAACTATTAGAAATTGTACAAAATATTTGTTCTGGTAACCACAACACTTAAAAAACCAAAAGATATGGGGCTTTAATTGCTCCAGCAAACACCTGTGGCAGTTTAAGAGAGCCAATGGTTATTTTGCTAAGGAGACAACTAGAAGTTATGGCTTCTTCAACAAGGCAAACTGGTGTTTGTAAAACACCAGTGTCAGTGAAAAATCTGGAGTTCTGTCTCAATTTCATTTGTACCTGTGGCTTTAAAATGACATTGCAGATTTAAATTAGATTTTAAATTAGAGAAGCCATTGCACCTTCTGCTGCAGCAATGTATCACAGAATCTGAAAAGACAGCCAAATGGGCGTTCACATTTTAAAAAGCCAAAACAACATTCTTGCACAACTTGTTTTCATTAAGGTTCCTAATCAATGGCTTGCAGAAATAATAATTTTAAAGGTTTATGCATATAAGCATTCTTATGGAAAGTACTTATTGGTGATGAGCACCATACCCAACATTAACTGCCTGCCAGTTTAAGCCAAATTACCTAATTAGTTTTAAAAGGAGTTTAATTTCGCAATCATTATTCCTCTGAAGTCTAATCCTCAGTACAGGCCAGGGAGAGTCTGGGGCTTCCAGCATTCAGCAATGCATTACCCAGATTGAACATAATCCCTAACACATTGTCTATGCAGCTATAAAATGTTCCAAATGTATGGCCAGTGTTTAATAGCCATTTCTATCTGAACGGGAGATGGCCAATTAGTCACATTTTGCTTTCACTGAGAAGCAGTCAGTCTGACAGGTTGGGTGACTAATGGGGCTACCTGGTTCCTAAAAAGCAAAGGAAGGGAGAACTGAGGAAGGCAAGTTTTCATTCACTGTACATCTCTGTCACAACTGCTGATGGAGATAAGTAATGCAGGAGATACAGAAGGAAATGGCAGCCAGAGTCTACACCAGTCAGCTCAATGTCAGTGGAAACAATTAAAGAACTGAAAAAAAAGTTGGTCACTATGACAAACACAAGACCTTTGACAGGGCTGAAAAAGTGTGGAGAGAAAATCTGAAGGGATCCTGGGACACAGTTCACAGATCTCAGCTCTGAACAACTGTTTTATCTTTGTCACAAAGTTATACTTAAATGCGATGTTTGCAAAAATATCAAAATATAAAGCAAAACAGCATCCCAATATCCTTATATAAATTTTTCTATCACAGCCCCTGAGCTACCAAGTTGAATTGGGAAAACAATTTATGCATGGCTGATGATAAAGTAGCACATTAAAGATAAACAGACTTCCAATATTTTTAAGTTTTATTTAAAAAAAAAAAAAATTTAAAATCAACTATGTGCCGTACCCTAAAAACTGTTTAAATCAAGAAATTTTACATCACATCACAATGCCTATTTTCCACAGATGGTGCTAACCTCCTTCTGTCTCAATCTGATAAAAATTTCACATAACATCGAAAGTTTCAGCACTATAGCTTAAGGATATTAAAGACCATCCAACTATACCTAACAATAATGTGACATTTACGCACAAGCATGCAGCTGTTCTGGTTTTGTCAAGGAAACACAAGGCCCTACATAAGCTTTTACATAATGTCCAGAATGATTTTATCTGCCTATAATGAAACACAAATTATGCACTACAGAAAACGAAGGCTTTTGTAAAAACAGTAGTTTTTCTGGTGGAATTACAACAATAAAAAGGAGAGTTTTCTTCCTTTAAAAAAATGCTTAACAATGATCAAACTCTCTCTTTTTAAGCATATCAACTGATAAAACAATTTTATTAAATGTCCCAATAGGTACATATAATTTGTTCTCCTGTCCTCCCCCTGCACTACAAACAACACAGACAATCTTTTCTATGTAAATTCTGGTGCACTTTGGCAACTTTCACTGATTATAATTCTTGACTATTGTCAAGTGCAAACAAAAATGGTTTATTTATTACTAGATATTTTTTGTTGCCTTTTAAAGATAGTATTTGAACTTTTAAACAGAACTGTGTGTAACAGAATGTTTTACACACACTTCTTATCCACTCTCTCAAATGTTTCTACAACTGCATTAAAAGTTTGGCTTGTCCTGGTCACAGCTTTAACAAGCCATTTGCCTTGCCTACATGTCAACTGGATTAAAATATACTCTTCTGAAATTATGAAGCTTTTAACTTGGAAGTTTGAAGAACAGATTTTTTAATACGTTTTCCTTTTTTGAAGGTGTGGTGTTCAAATACTACAGCAATAACTTCAGTACTTCTGCACTGCTCAGTATTTTCAAGCAGATACAAATGTAAAAAGACAAAATACTTACCTTTGGTGGTTTTCTAGATGATTGGCAACAAACCCAGCAACAGTGATGAGAAGCATGAATACACCATTCACATAAAGAGAAGGGAGCACATAAAAAAAAAAGAAACAAAGTCAGTGTATGTCATACTGTAATTTGAACTTTTTTTTAAATCCGCAATGTATATTAGAATAATCAGATCAGAAGATATTTAAATGACACACCACATATTTTTAACCAGTAATTACTTAATTACCAATACTGCCCCACATTAAAAAAGAAGTGTCAGATTCCTTATAGATAAAAAAAATCTAACAGAGCTGCATTCCAGAAGAAAGACAAGTAACTGTTTTGTCATAAAAGACAGAACAGAGCCCATCTCTGGTGGCAAACAAATCGAGCCTGCAAACTTGGCAGACCAAGGTGCCAGGGTGAAGGCCCATTGAGTTCAGCAGTGCTACACAACCATGTCCAAGGTAAGAGTCAAGCAAATGTTTCTTGCAGAGATTACAGAAGTGAAGAAAAACCTGTGTAGGCTGTGCTCTCCTCGGTCACAGAACACCCACACAGCACATAAGAATCCAATGCAAAATCACCATCACCCTTCACATCCAGCTCCAACAAGTGCTATCAGAAACAACACAAGGATGACAAGCCCCCAGTTTAAAGACACCACCTCAGAATACTTCAAATTGTCCTTAAATGCTTTTATGCTTTTGCTGGCAGACATATACCCACATTATAAAATAAATCAGCTAGGGTTTTTCTGGTAGGATTGGTTTCAAGTGAGATTGCTGCCCCATCTCACTGTGCAGCCCTGTGCTCACTGATGCCAATACAAGAGAAGAGGTGAACATACAGTGCAGAACTAGACTGATTTAGGCCATTCATCAAAACTACAACCTTAGGCATATGTTTAAAATTACATATGGAAATAAATTTCCGTTCTCTCTCCACATCAAGGGGAGAAAAAGCATGGATGAAGGAAAGGAAAAAAATGTGGATGAAGAGGGAAAAACACAATGAGAAAGGTCTCAGCAGAGAATGCAGTAAGGTTTAAGAAAAGGACACAGATGAAAGGTAGAGCAACAGACACACTACACAAAATTCAAAGCTAGCAAGAGGCTACACTCTCAAGTGCAGAAACACCTGAGACCAAGTCATGCTTTCATCCACCAGTCTGTACCTACCAACCTCACCAAGTTGAGAGGAGGGCAGGAAAGACACAAAACACTTTGAGCAGTTTTCTTAGCAACCCACAATACAAAGGCTCAGAAAAAACTCTGAAGGCATGCAAATCCACAAACACATCTTATGCAATTTTTTTCTGCCTACTCTCACCTAGTACCTCAGATGACACATCTGCCTGAAACCGAAGTTACAGAGCTGGGACACGGGACTGGTGTAATGCAAACATGGTTTGCCTCCAGCCAAAACACTAGCTGCAGCTTTACCTTTTCATTAGTGGTGGCTACACAGCTCAATCCAAGGCTAGCTCATGTACAGGTGGGTCAGAACTGGCACAGAATGCACTCTTATCTATTTGAAAAATACATTTAGTTCTGTCCTGAGTATTACCAGTTTAATCCATTCTCAGATGTGATGCAACTACAATGTTATCAGCTTGTCTAGACAGAGTCCCAACATCACCTCTAAACTTCCAAGAGAAATTCCTACTGAAAGAAGTCATCCAAAGTTTTATGGAAAGCTTTTAAATACACTCATACCTTGAAAAATAATTCAGGATTATATCAGCTTTACTAGAGAATTCCTGATAGATTGCTGTACAGATTGAGCAGAAGTCCTACACAGTTTATTTGAAAGTAAAATCCAACAGAAAGTTTATAAACTGCTTTTTCTTCCTGTGATCATTCTTATAAGCCCTAATCGGAAAAGGTACAGAACATCACTAAGTAAAGATATGGTATGACACATAATTCTTAAGATATTTACTCAAGCAGTGCAAGCCACTACCTATTTGGAAGTCTCCTCTACTTTGATGTCTATTTCAAGAAACGCGCAAGAGTCGCTTTTTAAACCCCTGGTAGACAGCAGAGCTTCCCTATACCATCATTGATCTCTGGGATTTCAAAGCACAAGGAACTGCAGCTTCCTACCATATCACATATCCAAGTGCTCCAAACTCTTAACACTAAGAGTTGCTCCCTGCAACTCCCCACATCACGAACAGCAATATGATCAAAGGCCTCTGGAGTAAGTCAGCTATATTAACTCACAGGATAGATTTTTAAGGTATTTGGATATTTCAGCTAATCAACTGGGTATAACCATAGTTCTGGCAGTGATTCAGATGGAAACACACCAAAATACTTCAATCAAAGGATTCAGACCAATAACTAAAGAACTGTTTACAGTTTACCAGAAATCACATCTGTGGCAGCTTAAAGATGTGCTATAAAATCCTGCATTAGCCTAACCAATTTTTGACATATATTTTTTGTTTGTTTTGCTGTATTTCTTTTAAAAATATGTGCTTCCTTACTTCTTTTCATTTCCAGAAACCAGCATTTTTCAGCTTCACAAGTAATTGAAGCTATATCAATTTTTACCCAACAGTGACCACACAAATGTGATCACTCAGTGTCACAGCTGGGGCTGGAGAGGCAGAGACACACACAACACACATATGGACAGCAGATCAGAGATACAACAACTAAAATGTTTATTTCCAGGAATTTTTAGTTCCATGTCTAGTCATCCATGGTGTCAATGACAAGATACAGGTATGCCTTTTGAGTGACAACAAAATCTCCACTAAAGCAGACAGCTAGTATATACTTCCGGAAATTATCAATCAAAAAGTTACCTAACATTGTAATGCATCTGCACAACAGCAGATTTTGGCTTAACCTGGTGAGCATCTTCAATCTGAACATTCAGACAGAAGACTGACTTTTTTCACATGTCTGGAATTCAAAACTCAAGCAGATACAACCAAGAGTCTGAAAAAAAATTATTTCAGGTCAAAGGAAAAGTAGAATTTCATGACCACAAAGGCCACTGAACTTCTGGACTCCCTCCTACCTTTGTCCTTAAGCCATCATGACTAGTAAAATATCACTAGAATGATTTTCTAACTTGACTAAGCAGTGTGTCTGATGTGAGTTTCTACTCAGGCTTTTTGTTTCACAACAGTACTAAACTTCTCCTGCCCTGCTTGGCTAACACACATCAAGATCTCAGAGTGCTTAGCTACCTCAAACTTTAAGCTAGATAAAGAAAGGTTACAAAAGGTTTGTGCTAATATCAACTTTTTTTTCTGTTATCTCTTGCTGAAACTAAACTCAAAACTTCCCACATTTGCCAAGAGAAGTGACTCACAAAATGTCAGTTCTCATGTTCTATGTCAGCGCACAAATGGAAAGTCTTCCTGACTGCACTCACATTTTCTCTCTAGCATCTCAGCCCATTGCCTGTGACAGCACACCACGAGAGGAGTGCATTTTGCTAGTAGTTTAACAGCAACAAAGGTTCTTTCTTCATTTTTCTTAACTATCTACATTCTCTACAGGAGTCTCCTTTTGTCATACAAAAAGTTGATACAAGATGACATTGCATATTCTGACTAGAAAACTAGTCCCATGCAATAGAAAGCAACAGAAAACACTCCTACGCTATGAGCATCCAGAAGCATGCAAAGTATACTGAAGAATAAAAAGTATGCTGTGGTCTTAAACACTTAGGAACTTTCAAAACACGATTTTTTTGTCCCTTAGTGATTGCAGTTGGCATTCCCAACCAAATGTTGCTTCCACCAGGAGGAAGGACTTTTTATACATCAAAAAAACCTTGAAAGAGCTATGTTTTCTCTACCTTTCATGTAATGAAGCTTCATCACCCAACCCTCAGTCAAGACGCTCATCTTCAACAGGGACAAGGTACATTATAAAATGAGAAGGTAGGCATAAGACCAGGTACTCCACTTTAAAGGAGACAGAGGAACAAGGCATCTCTGAAAAACAGGTCTCAGATTCTTTGGAACATGCACATAGCCCAATTCATCTCCAATTCAACTGTTCTAAGCAGCCAAGTAGGTCACAATTGTACTATAATTATTTCATATTTTGCAAAGTATTTTTTTTTCTTCCTATACTTTCTCACATTAGTTAATCAAGATGAAGCAACCATAACCAGCTATTTTAAATAACCACACACAGTATCTATGAATGAATGAGCCAGATGAGTTTGCAGCTCTTGTAAGCTGATTATACCGAAAGTCAACCTCTAAGGCACTGAGTCTGAAAAAACTTTTTGCTCTCCTCACATATGCAACCACAGCAAATTCACGGTACTGACTGATTTCCCAAATATGTAATTGTTTACATTTAGTGGTTACATAGTCATTGACACACTCTTCAGGGTCACTAGTCAAAAGAATTATTACAAGTATTATCAATATACAAGAAAATGCAGGAAAATCTTCAGGTCTTTTTTCAAATTGTCATATAAAAGAGTATTTCCTCTGTAAGCACAAAGATGATCAAATTGCAAATATCATCTGATAAAAATAATATTTCTTACATTTCACTGCTCCAGCATCTCTGGAGTCTAAAGACCAGCTGTTCAAAACAAGTATTATAGTATTTTTGAGTGGTTTTAAATTCGGTTTAGTTTTTTAAAATCAGGCTGCCTTAGAGCTCAGGCTGAGCCTGTCACCCGCAGTGTGTGCTTGCCTCACTCAATGGCAGAGTGCAAGGGAGCAAACCTGTGGAAGGATCATTGTTAGGAGCGTGCCTCACTATCCAGGACAGAAGTAACTGCACTGTTTGTTTATCCATGTGTGTGCAGCTTCCAGAGTGGCAGCAGCAGAGACACCAAGCACTCAGCACTCCTGACTGCAAACAGTGTAAATTATGTAGAAGCAGAGATCGTGTTTCTCCTATCTTTCACAGTTAAGGTCACGCAGCTCTAGGACCCTTCCTTGTCTCCTGGTTTATCACTGCAGGCTGTTACCTGCAGGCTTGATACCAAGCACCTTAAAAAGTGTGGCTTTATATTATTGATGAACACTGTACTAAACTACCTAGATAAAGACCACAGTCTGCCACAGCAGCAGTTTCAGGTGATTATACACTGCAAACTACAGGTGGTACACCACTTTCTCTACAAAGAACACAGAACACAGACAAAGGACAGTATTTGCCCATTTCTCCCATGAATTTTCTAAACACAGAGTAAAGTAAATTGCAGGGGCAACACCCTTAAAGGGAACAGCATCCCACCTTTTTGCTTGTCTGGGGGGTGCCTCCTGTACAGCTGGATTCTTGGAAGAGTTACTTTGCATACTGTGTGAGCACACATACATACACAAATGTAAATTATTAGTTATTTTATATTCTTGCATAAGGTGAGCAGCACATGCCCTGTTTAATCCTCCTACCCAGCAAAAGTCTGTTCTACAGACAAAATAATCCTTTGAAGAACAGCAAAAAACCCCCAAACATTTTAACAAGCAGAGCAATTTGAGCAAGTGCCCGCATAATAAGGTGGTAGCTGATCATAATCAGAAACACCACGAGAAACAGACGCATACTCTAATAATAAAGTTGTTCTCACACGCTTTACAGAAACCTACCACATGCAAAGAGAGACAAGTCCGACGCTGAAACCAGAACGACAAATACTGCAGTGCAAGTTAAACAAAATAGACATTACAGTAGCAGAGTGAGTTCCATGACACAAAAGAAACAAAGACACCTGGATATTTCACCATAACAGGGTTCCTCTGAAGTTCAGTCACTACAGTAAAGAAACTAACCCAAGCTCATTAAAGTAAGTGAAAGGTGTTATATTCTGACATTTACAAGATGGAAGACAAAATGACAGCTATCCAGGAACATCCTTACCTTCACTCCCAAATTCTTCACATTTTTACTGCCCAAGGCATTATTAATCCAATGCCAACAATTTGTTGATGTGAAGTTCAAGTGTTTCTAACCTTCACACAGAAGCCTTGATGCCATGTTTCTGCTGGGTGTTGAGTTCTGCATCTTTAAGACTGGCTCTGAGAGCAAAGAGGGGGAGAAGAAGCGCGGAGTTTGTTGTCAGAAACTGCACTCGCTTCCCTGCATCCTTCTGCTGGACTATGCTGTCTGCAGGGGACAGCCGGAGAGAGCTCTCCTTTGTTTTCTAGTTAGCTTTAGCTGGCTGAGGCAGAGAAGTTCCCTGGACTGTGGTTTTGCTCTTTCCTTGGAACTATTTTGAACCCACTCTGGACTGAAAACCCAGAAGAGGACCCAGAGTTCCCACCTGTGGCCCAGCAGGGCCTGGCCTGGGCCACAGCATTTTCCAGCGCTGGAGGGACTGAGCAACCCACGAGAGGGACTGTTCTCAATTTGTTATCTCCTCGGAGCAGCGAGAGGTTTTGTTGTTTCATATTGTTCATTTTTGTGCTGGGGAGTGCTTTGCCTGTTAAATAAACAGTTTTTCCCACTTCTCTCTGAGGAAATCTTTTTTCCCAGACCAGTTGGGTAGAGGGGCAGCTTGAGTTTGCTTTTCTGGAGGAACCTCTTTGGAGACTGTCTCCCTCATTTGCCCAAACCAGGACAACCAGAAAGAACTAAAGCATAGGTCTAAATCACGTAACTGGATCTGAACTTTGGTTATAACATCTTACTTTTCTCAACAAATGGAAAAAGAAAAAAAGAAACTCCACTCTTTTTGCTGCAGGATAAGCATATTTTTCATATACAATCAGGACAAGGATATTGTTGAGAAGTTACTGCATGTGTGCCAGTTCCTGACCATGTATTCTGACTGGACAACAGACAAGAACCCCCAGGTTTCACTGTCACATTCCTTTACCATAACAGGGAAAACTATCATTCAATTGTCATCTACTTTATTTTACTAATGAGATTTCAAGAGAGATGCTAATCGGGTTTGACACCTCATCCTTTCACACAGCTCTGCAATCCTGTGTTAGCATTCTTCAAAAACTGCAGTATGAAAAAGTTATCTGAGATTCACCAAAACTCACAAATTACTGTTTTTGTTTCATCCTAGCCCGTGTTTGTATTGACATGAATATTAAATGAACTTATCAGAAGGAGAATAACATTCATTAATTTGTAATTAAAATTAAAACTTAGGCTTGATGACCATATACTTTAGCACAACAAATCCACCAAAAGCATTTTGCAACAGAAAGTCTATCTCAGCTGGCTGCAACACAAGCTGTTTTGGAACTTTGAGATGACATTATTTGCTTTAACAGACAGTATTAACAACTGCTACCATTTACCAGAAAGAAGACATAACACAGAAAGATGATGGTGATTCATGATAAATAAGGTTTATTGTGTGAAACAATATACCAAGAATGTAAACTCAATCTACTCTACATAAATAGTAAGATCTCCTGAGCTGTTGCAGGACGAACACCTAAAACTATTGAGGAGACTTTCTTTTTATACAGCACTCATGCAAGTGACACCTCTAGAAAACTTTCCACAGAGCTCAGCAAAGCTTAAGAAGCAGCCCAGTGTGTGCCAGGAAATGAACCCACAATTATTCCAAAGGCTGGAAAAATTCTTCATGGTGTGTGCTCCAAGTTTATCAGTTAACAAATCAGGCAGGTAACCTGCTTTACAGAGAGATGACATCAAGCATTAAGTTACTGAATCTGTCATGGAAAGGTGCAACGTGAATGCATTCCTACAATCTGATAACAGAGAATTCCCAGCAGAGAAGGGTGGCAACTGCTATGGCACACAGAATTTTTCTTTTCATCTGACAGAGGTTAGATGCCTTTCTAGCAGACACCAGAAAGGTAAAAGAGAACATCCTACATAGCAAGGGATGTAAGAAAAAAGTATTTAACAGGCTCCCCTTCTCCAGTGAGCTGCGAATTTGTGACCATTTGTATAAATATTATGTTACTTTGAGCCACAAGCATTTCCTCTTTTATTTTTTTTCACAGCAAACTTGCAGGCCAGGCCCCTCTAGCAGGCATTATGAAATGTAGGTAACGTGTACTTGGTGGAAATGACAACAACCTCCTTGCCAGATGTCTTATGAGAAATCACAAATTACAGGAGTGACAAACACACCACACTTATAAACAACCACTATAACGAGCACTGTGGAAAAAAAAAGCCAAAATCTCTAAGTCTTCCTAGACTGAAAAATTAAGTGTATACTGCTTTTGTATAACAAAATAGGAAATATTTAGACTTGTAGGAGCACTACAAGTCTAATATCTTTGCAGGGCTAAAAAAATAAGGATCATCTTATGACTGAAATATATTAACAGATAACAAATTAAAAGACCCAAATTATATTTCAATCCAATATTAAGCAAATTCTTCTGCTAGATCTAACTGAATTCTAAATGGCTCAATTCATGTTCTTAAAGAAGCCTGGCTTGATATGATGGAGAATAATAAAATTACAAGGAAAAAACATAAAAGTATTAGGAACTGGAGTATTTTGCCTGTGAGGAGAGGCTGAGGAAGCTGGCATTGTTCAGACTGGAGAAAAGAAGGCTCGAGGGGAATCTCATCACGGTATATAAATAACTGAGAGAGGGTGCAAAGAGGAGGGAACCAGGCTGTATTCAGTGGTGCCCAGTAACAGCAGCAGAGGCAATGAGTACACATTGAAACAAAGGAGGTTCCACCTTTTCACTCTGAGTGTGACCAAATGCAGGCACAGACTGCACACAGAGGTTGTGGACTCCCTTCCTTAGACACACTCCAAAGCTGTCTGGACAGAGTCCAGCTCAACTTGGCCCTGCTTGAGCAGGGGGATTGAGCTGGGGGTTGAACCAGATGGCCTCCAACCTCAACACTCTTGTAAAAAAAGCTAAAATCCTTTTTAAAGATGTGATACACAGCAGTAGCATAGACATTACATATATAAATATCAAAAATATGAATATATGTATAAAATATAATCTGCAAGGCTTGAGACTCAGGAACTTGTAACCATTACTATAATCCCAGCTGCCTTGTGTCAATTCTAAAGAAATCGATAAAAAAACACCTCTAAAAATCCTTAGATCATGTGTTTCCACACCAATCCATATACAGCAGTTTCACAGAAAAATTAAATTCAATGTAATATAACATTTGTGACACCTCAGCAGCCTCCAGTGGGGTTTTATACCTGGCTTTTATGACCAATTTTTTTCCACATCTCCAAAAAAATACAGGCAGTCTTCTGTGAAGACTGTTATTCCCTGTGCCCATCAAGTGAAGTTACCAGGCAAGGCTGAGCACCCAGGTTTCACCTCTTGATTTTCAGTGAACAAGCTTTGACAGTACTACTTTTAACATCACAGTAACAAATTCTCTAGTTCTAAGCAGATGGTCACACTCATTAGTAAGAAAGTGACAGTACAGCTGCAGTGGAAATGAAATGCCTAAAGACAAACTCTGAAAAAATACTCAGTAAGACTGAGAAGGGATAAGGTACAAATTAGAATAAATCTTAAAAGATTTGCATGTGCAAGTCAGCAATGTAAATGGGTAAAACAGACAAAGCTGATTTACTGCTGACTTTACATGGAGACTGCTATAGAGGGAAGACAGCTTTGAAGTGTCTCAGTGGAGAATGAGTCCACAGCTAAATGCCAGCATTTGTAGTGCCTAACTCAATAACAGAAGAGCAGCATAATTTATTTGTTTTGTTACAATAGACTTCATTTTTACAATACCCAAAAGAACTGGCCTCTGTCCCATAAAAATTTCAACTCATTTGAAAACCAACAGCAATACTACAGTGTAGGTCAAGAGTAAAATTTCTAATTAAGTATTACAAGCAGTTTTCAATATAAGAAATGGTGAATTCAAAGAGTAAGTGTGAACTCAAAGGATCACAAGCACAGCAAGAATGCAGTTTACAAGATAGTAGAAGAGAAACAGAAGTCATCTCAGACCTCACAGACACTGATAGCTTTCAGAAAGTCCAGAAAGAGGTCACAATATAATGGTACACAAGTCATTAATGTGATCAGACAATTAAGAACCAAAGTGGATTTTCAGTATTTCCTGAAAAGAGAGAAACAAAAGTTATTTGTGTCTATTCTCACAGCTAAAGAGTGAGTTGATGTCTGTCAATACACATTATCTGGCTGAATAAAGCAATAAAACAGAGAGCAAGAATCTCCATATCATATAGTCTATAACTGACACAGGCAACTATGCCATAAAGTCTTTTGACATTGAGTAGCCTTCCATAAGGCAGAACAGGAATTACTTTGAATTATTTTGACTCATTCTCCTGCTGTCCAGAAAGCTTTCCCAAACTTTGATAGTGAAGAAATTGAATCCATTTATTTTGTTCTTGTACCAACACTGTCCTGTAACTTAACCCTTCAATCAAACTTGGCTTCCTACATGTGCTCTTGTATGTTGCACTTCCCTCGCAGCTCTAAACACACTTCTGCATAGGGAGGTTTTGCAGTTCTCCTCCTCTTCAAATCAGTTTGAACTTCTTAAGCATAGTGAACATGAAATGCAGAAAATACAACAAAAGTCCAAGATATTACCAAGTCCAATACTACCAAGAGTCTCTTACTGTTCCTATGTTGTATTCATACTAAGCTGCTTATGAAGGAACATTTGCATTTAAAAAATTGGAAAATATGGAAAGAAAAGAAAAATCTTTCTGCACAGAAAGCATAACTCTTTCCAGACTTTGCTATATTCCTTCAGTGCTCTTGAAGAACTGTTGCTTAACTCTTCTGTGAATTGGAAAGGGAAGAATCATGACATTTCGGTTTGCATTAGAGACCAGAAAAGAGGTGAGAACCATAGAAATTGCTTTATTTTCAAAACCTGAAGAACTACTTTAGCTAGCAAATTTTGAGAATACCTTAGAGAAAGGAAAACTTTGAAAGCAGAGATTGTATCTTTAATTAGCTGCAGGTGAAATAGTTTTATCTCTGCAGGAGATGGAGGAGGAGGAAAAACAGGTAAGGTTTCAAGTGTGTACACTGTTTCAGGTCTGAGGCAGAATGAGTAAGCTTCAGACTAAGACACTAGCAACAGTTGCTCCAGGAATACCTCACCGTAATTGACCAAGAAGCAAAGCCAGTTTAAGAAGTTTCTGCTCTTCTCTAAATTCTTGTTCCTAGCTCCATGCCACATCCTCTCACATTCAGCTATTATTCTGCCAGAAAAATGCAAGGCATGGGAGGGTTGGGGGGAACGTGAATTTGCTTTGACATCCTTTATTTGAAAAATTATCTTAATTTTACAGAACTGGAAACCAATGCAGAGAACGCACACAGTAAACATCAATTACAATTGGGAACATGAACCCAGGGAGAGAGGGATGAAGCTGTACTGACTGTTAGACCATTGCCACATCATAGAAGGGGCAGATCCTGCCTCTGACTGCCATCAAGTCCTTTAATTAAGCCACCTGAAGAACACAGCAGAAAACCCAGCAGCAGCCTAGTGCAGCTGCAAAACACTAGCAATGTTCTCACCAGCCATGGACAGTGAGAAACTACAGATGGAATTGAATGCTGTGTTTAACCTTAATGGCCTTCCATGACTGGGTTTTTATATATTAATTTACCTAAGCATTTTTTAATCAGACTCCCTAAAAATTGACATCCTGTGGCAAAGTCCACCGTTTAATTACAGACATATCTTTGTACTTGCTCTGAATCCATCTTCTGATAATTTAAGTCAAAGTCCCAGAGTTCTTGTAAGGCAACTGGCAGTAAATCCTTCCTCCTGTTGTTTGTGGATGTACAGAATTCTACAGAATCTCTAATTTTCCCTTCCCAGCTGTCTTCTTCTAGACTAATGACTTCTTGCTTTATTACTGGTTCTTCATGTAGAAGTGGTCTGTAAGCTCACCACCCTTACTGTCATTGTCTCTTTCTAGTTCCAGCAGACCTTTTTGAGACAGGAGAGCCAGAATAAAACACAACAGTCAAGAGCACTTTGCAGCTGTACAGAGACATGAAACTCCCTCCCTCATTCCATGCTCTGTCCCGACAGGTCATGACAGTCTCTTGCCATTTTTCACCCACTTGCTGAGCACTGAGCTGAGGTTTTCCTTGAATGAGCACAACTCCAAAGTGATTCACCTGGGCACAGGGAGCCCAGAAACCATATCTGGGTACATAACGTCAGAAGAGCTTTGTGTTTCACAGCGAGTTTCATGTATCCTTTTATCATTCAGCCACAACCCACCTGAAGGTTCTCCCAAAGCTTTCTGCAGCTACTATGCTCCAACAGCAACCGCAGCAACACAGTCTTGCCAATATATTCCACCACACCCATATTCACCCTTCTGCCATTCATTTATAAAAGAAGAAATACCAGACCTAGCAGAGACCTCCTCAGGACTCCATACATGATGTTCAGGGGCGAAAGAAAGAATTTTGGCTGCACACATGGCTCACATGCCTACTGAATCTGTTACTTAATTAAGTGGAAGAAGCTAGAAGTCACAAGTCTGTGGGTTGTGGCTGGCTTCTTTTCCTCCAAAACACTTGAAGCATGACTATCAGTGCCTTGATAGCTTAAAATAACTCATTGGAACTATAAAATTAACTTGACTACTGAATCTTCCAGAAGTCTTTAAAAAAACAGGCTAAGAAAACTCGCACATCACTTCCAAAGGGAACAAAACTGTGCGCAAAATCTTGGCTAAACTGTACACCCAATACCATTCATATAGGAATTGCTGAAAAGCAATGTAGAAAATAAGTTTGAGTCTTAAAAATGCTATCAATACTTTTGCTAGACACTAGCATTTTTTAAACTAAGTGTTGATAAGTTAACTACAGAATCTCTTGGTCAGCTTCTCCCAATTATCTGAAATGATGATGCCATTACTAGAATATCTTTTACGGTTGTTTCAGAAGAAAATAATGCAGATTAGAAAAATGTAGCAATTAGAAAAGAAAGTGATACAAAAGTCCAAAATCAAAAAGACAGTACTGAGTTTTGACATATCCTTCAAAAGGAAAATACTCTTCTACCTTTGGACCAGAATGCACAATCAAATCTAAAGCTTGGGACATGAAGTAATACTCAGTACTCTTTTTTTTTTTCTTTAAATATATTGCAAACAAATTATGTGGCATCATCCAATTCAAAAGCTGCATCCAAGAAACTATTCTAGAAAAAAAAAAAGCAAGGCTAGAGAAAGCATATCTAAGGGACTAAAAATATTCGCTTTATTTGCAGTTTTCTTCTCAACAGGTTGCAACGGAAAATTATATAAACATCTAGCTTTTCTACCTCTCACTTCCCAAATACTGAGGATTAAGATAAGTAAAACACATAAAAGCTTCCTTCAAATACAGCTTTCCATATCTGTTTTTATAGTATAAACTGAGTGGCAACATTCTGGGATTGCAATTTTGTTTTTATTTAATATACATTGTGCTGCCTCTGACAAAAATGGATGTTCTTTGCTTGCCCTACTGAACATGTGTACCCCTCCTCTGTGCAACACCTGTAGGTAACTAGTCAACAGAAAAGCAGAAATTATTTCACATTTAGTGTGTCTTTCCTAATCTAAACAACCTCTTTGTAGGCAATGGAAACTATCTCTAACAAACAAAACCAAATCTCAAAGGCTCAATACAACACTTCCTTTAGTTGTGCATCAGTTGCATAAAAATTACTCTCAAGCTCAGAAAAAAATAAGTTAACTGCACAACATAATGATATACAAAAGTGGTAACCTTTCAGTAGAAACCTAGCTTTTCCAAATGGCACTTTTATAAACCAATCCACATGGGGTATTTAGGGTAATTCTTTTAGTTACTCTGAGAACCATAACTCTTGGACAATTACAAATTTCTGCACAGTGCTGCAAAAAGTATCAAGCATTTTCTAAATCCTGTCTAAAAAAACCAAAAATCCTCAGAAAAATAACATAGCGTACACTAAATCAAATGCAACCCCAGCTTGTCAAAAAGGCAATAGTATCACATTCTACCCAGGAGGGAAGGAAAGAAGGAGTGAAAGCAGCAAGTGGAAGAGAAAGATTCTTTTTTCCTTACAGAAGAAAATGACCATCAGTGGTCATCAGGTGGAAGACAGAAATAATCTTTTAGGCAGCTGACCAAAGCAAAATTTAAACCAAAAAATTGGGGTTTTTTTCCTTGACATATTTTAATACATCTACAGATAAATGGCATTGTTTTCCTGCCAGTTTGATTATTTTCTGCTCCTCCTTTTCTACTCTCCCCAAATGAAATTGTTTGGTTGATTTTGGTTTTTTTTTTTAAAAACACTGTGCTAATGAACTGGAGTGAACCTAATAAAACCAAAGAACACTGAAACAAAAAATCTGAAATACTGCCAATTAATTTTGGCCAGTATTTTTAACAGTCTCACTAACTGAGCTCAAAATCATTTATGGCTTGAACATTTTGGATTAAACTCCACTGTACCAGAGAGAACTCACAAACTGCAACACTGTAGTTTCAGTTTTCTGCCTATTCTTTGACTATTTTCCATGGATCCTTTTCAGATCTTGTTTTATCTACCACGTGTTTTAATATTTGTTGTAGCAACATGATAATGAAATGTATACAAGTGACTGCAATCACATAACTCTTCCAAAAATACAAATACAGGATTTATTCCAGTTGCAGAGGAGTCACATCCTCAACCTCCAAGCCAAGCTTTATGTTAGGCACTAGGTATACAGCTTAGAAATAGAACTGTAAAATGGAAACACTGAGAAGCTCTTTGCCATAGTATCACTGGCAATAAAACCACCCAAGATTACAAACAGTATCATCATGTGAGCATTCCAGGCCAGCCTATAAATAGAATTCAGAAAGAACTGGCCTCTCACAAATGCGGTGCCTCAGTTCGACGTGTATCTGCTAAAAATACCAAATATGTTCAGTAACACAAGTCCATCTGAATTTTGTGAATTAAATACCTATTTACACATCCTCTTTCAGTTAGCTGATGATGACTCATGATGGACTACTCTGATGGACTTCTGACTGAACAAGTGTATACTTTGTGCACGTTATCAGCATTTGAATTATCCAGGAACATGCACATATTTCTGGATAAATCAATACCTTCCTTGATAGTACAGAAATGGCATGACTAAGAGGCTGTCTTGATCAACATCAAGATCAGAATTTATGATTCAGTAATTA
Organism: Bombycilla garrulus; assembly: GCA_013400315.1. Classification (NCBI taxonomy): domain Eukaryota; kingdom Metazoa; phylum Chordata; class Aves; order Passeriformes; family Bombycillidae; genus Bombycilla; species Bombycilla garrulus. The sequence goes on along the minus strand of VXBU01032193.1, from coordinate 273,010 downwards.
ATTTAGGAAACCAGCCACAAAAGCAAAAAGACATGATATGATGCAGAGATCCTTAGGGATAAGATGCTCATGTGCTGCTACCTAGACAGATGATGAAAATATAGATTCAGAAAAAATTTTTTTTGGTACAAAAAACCATACTATTTGAATACCGTTAATTATTTTTCCAGAAAGAGCAAGAGAACAACAGCTTCATATTAATGGTTACACCACGTACTTATACAATAGAGGGAGTGGACACATTCCTCAGGTAGCAGATCAACAGTACACAGCGTTTCAGAAACAATCAGAACTTCCTGAGAGATAATGGAAAAGGTAATTCATGTATTACTCAGGAGAGGCTTATTCATTTTACTTTGCCAAAAAAGGAAGGTGTTGGACACTTAGGAAAGAAAATGACAATTTATTTGAAAGTATTAATGACTTAAAAGTTTATCAATGGCTGTAAATGTCAATTTTAGCAGTTCATATGGATATAGCCAAAGAAAAAATACTAGTCTGGTGTCGCTGCAGCAAATCTCACACCCTGCTTATTTTCTATACTTCACCGGTTTCTGTAACACTATCTCACACATCAACCACTTCATTCACTGCAACAAACTAGCGACAATAACGTTGAACAAAGAAGAACAAAAAAAAATTGGATTTAAACAGATCCCAAACTATCTTCACTTGTGGCAATAATCAAGCTGTCCATGCCAAGCACTTTAAACTTCTGCAGACCTGTTAGTGATTTCAGCTTGGCACAGAAGCAGGTATAGCATGGAGTGCTCTGACTGCCAGCCCCCTTCCCTGTAAGGAACAGAGCAAGGCCCAGCTGGTGGCTCTGGAGAGATCCCCAGCAGAGATATCCTGCTCTGGAGAGATCCCCAGCAAAGCAAAGCACTGGCTCCTGAGCAGCAGCACTCTGAGCTACTACAGACTCCTGGGAGTGACCCAGACCCAGAGCCGAGAACCAGAGTTACTCAGCAGGGCATCCAACCAGCACTGCACATACACCACAGTGCCAAGGAGTGTGGGACTCTTGCAGAGTTTCCTGCTGTTCACACCCCTCTCATCTCCAAGCAATAATCACTGATCTGGCTCCTGACCATTCTGTGGTTTTGAATGCAAGCTGCTTCTTTAAATTAAGAAGAGTTTACTCTTTCGAAAACTAGACACGCACTTCAGCAAACAGCTTCTAAAGCATTAAGGGAGCAGGTCTAGGAAACTATAACTCTGGCTTTTCCTTCTTCAGGCATTAGTAGGTTTCACCTATTTACCAGACAGTATTGGAGACTTAAATTTACTAGACAAGCTATTAAGTGTGAACTGAAAAAAAAAAAACTTCCGACATAAGCACAAAATACATGGAAATCTCTTTAGATCAGTAACAATGCTGAGACAGTGCCAAAAAATTTTGCAGCATCCTGGCACATTTTTATAATCTTCTGTGTAGCTGTAGTTACAGACCTGCTTCAGAAACCCAAGTATTTATACAGATACTAGAAATAAATAGAAAATACTCCCAGACAGAACAGGGAACTACAACATCCTCAGTACTAAAGACAACTAATTAAGTCTCTGCAATGGACAAAGAAGTGTAAAAACTAAATGGTTGTCTTTTTGACAGAACCACACAGAGCTTTTAATAGAGTATAAGCCAGTTATCCTTGTAACGACATCAGCTGATTACTGATTCTACTTAAAGGAAATAAATAATAGGAATTTCAAAGTATAGATTTTGTTCCCAACGTAGCAGGACAGATCTGAGCCGTTACCAAAAAGTGCTCTGAAATACAGAGAATGTATGTGAGACAGTTTTTGTTTCCAAGTTGCATGTTGAAACAGGAATGTGCTCTTTTGTTCTATTTTTTCCACTCATTTAATCATAATGAAGTCACTTGTGACATTACAACGGTTTCCAAAGCAACAGTCCAGTCAGATGTGATGAACAGAAGATAAGGGTGTGTGGGGAGAGCACTGTAACTCACCGGTGATCTTGGTGGGAAACCAAGCATTCTGCAAAATTCATTCTGAAATTCACATTCTGTAAGTATACCTTCAGATAACAGGATCAACATTAAAGAAATACAAGGTGAGAGAACGGGCGTTTTTCCAAAATACCTGAAAAGAATGTGCAAATCAGCTGGTCTGTTCCACAGGGAAAATACAAGATATATAAAAATCAAGCAGAAAAAAACTACTGTAATGCAGAACTTGAGTCGCAATAATGTGAATGATAATCCAATGGCTGGCTAGACACATCACCCTTCAGTATTTGACTACAAGATTTCCCAAGAACTTAAAGAAATAACACTTAATGAATCCAGAGCGGAAAGGGCGAGGTGTAAGTATTAACCTTAGATCAAGTCAGGTGTATATGCCAACCAGACACTGTCAGAAATACGTGAAACAGAGGATTGTGCCTTGAAAAGCAGGAACTTCAGCATGAGAAATGCAGCCTGAATTCATCCAAAGATACACGTAGTCATGTTTCTGTAGACAAATCACCTTTAGGGGTTTCACGAGGTGTCTGCAAACTTTCAAAACAGAGTGCTTGAATGCCACAGATTAACCGACTCATGTGTCTGTGTCCTGGGGCGTGTGACATGTATATACTGCATATTAATGCTCAACCCACAGCACAAACAACACCAAAACTGCACACTCAGCATCATTTGAATATGTGAGACATAGGAGATGAGCTCTTCTTTCTGACATTACATTCATACTTCAAGATAATTCACATTTTTCCTAAAAATTCTCCTCAGAAAAAGTGGTAAAAATATGTTGTAATATTCTCTATCAAAGCATATGCCTTCCTCCTGAAGGAACAGCCTCAAAGGAGCGTTTGAAGGAATAATTAGAACAAAAGTAATTGTTTCCTTATTGGTATTTTCTAACTATTGGCATGAAAATCAACCAGGAGTCTTGCCTCAATAGCAACCCAGTCCTTGAACCATCCTTCCAGTACCTTTCATGCTTCAGGTCAAACATAACACTAAATTACAGTAAAAGGGAAGCTCTGTAGAAATGCAGCAAACCTGTAAAAAAAAACCCCAGTATAAACAAGTGACACAACTCAAGAATATTTACTCTGCTAATCAGAGGCCTGGAAAAAAAAAACAAAACTCAGAGATTGCTAATTTCTCTGTTTAAAAGGTAAAGAAACAAACAACAGAGAACTTCAGGAAAAGGTCTAAGTTCTTAGTAGTACAATGAGTACTGGCACACAGCATTTCTACTCCTAAGAATACTTCTAACATAGACAGACACCTACCTATAAGACCACAGGACCACAAATATGTCTGCATCAGACCCCAAAACAGCAAGAACTTTAAATTAAAGTTGCATTTTCTCCTTTTCATGCTTTGGGACAAACAACAACAATGGACAAATGACAACACCCCCGGTAAATTTGGTATCTTGGCTACTAATTTTCAAAAGGAATAAAACCCATCCAATGCTAGTCTCAGAGCAGTATGAGTAGCTATCTCCTAGTTAAGCTTTCAGAAGGACACATAGGTAAATAACTCCAAGAGAGATTTTGGAAATGTACATTTTAATTGGGGGAGGCAGTAGCAGGGAAAACAATACAGGAAAATCTGGGTGAAGCGGTTGTTTCCAGCAAACCCGGCAGTTTAAAAGTAGATTTTTGCAAACCTAAAATCTCACCAAGCTTGCCTTGGCTCATTTTAAGAACTGTCTCAAGAAAGTTTTTCTTAAGAAGAACTTGTCACTTATAGTAACTTTCTTCCAAAAACACATCTCACACATAAAGAAAAAGAGGAAAAAAATGTTTAAAGTATACTCTATACACTGACTGTACTTCAGGAATCTGTGAATGCTGATTGTATTTTCACGGTCAGACCCGAGTTGTCCACCACAGTAAAATATCCCCCAAGATTTTCCTGAATGAAAGATTATTTTCTTACACACCTTGATTTGGTATAAAAACCTGGCAGTGTGGCACACAAACATAAAACCAAAGTGAAAATTTTATTCCTTGACAGTAACTCTTCTCCAGAAGGGAGGCACAGCATGGCAACATTTGATTATAACCAACAGCAGCAGACACGCCCACACCCAGCCTACCTTCACTCTTTTTTCATTCCCAACAGCAACACGAGATTAACAGTGGAGGAAGTGCTAAGAATTCTTAAATACCTGACCACTTTAAAAATATTCTTCCAGTATATCAGCCCATTTACCAGCTTAGGCCTGGAACTGTAATCCAAAGCTGTTCCAAAGACATGCTCACTTCATTTTACCTGTAGGATTGTGTGAGATGCCAGAGATTCTGCCTGCTGCCCGCAGCAAGGGCAGGCTTGGTGACCCTGGCAAGGAACAACGAAAAAGTCCTCTGCCCTCCAGGTTTGCTCAATTGTTTGCTTTACCAACATCCTGCAAAGAGCTCCACAGTCAAAGCAACTATTTAATGGTTTGTTCTCCATGCCATAACCTAGAGAATAGTTAAGTCTGGAAGAAACGTTATAAAAACCCCCGAACAACTCATAACCAAATGTGTTTCTTCAAAAAACAAGTTTCACATGTTTTTGCATTCACAGAAAGTCAAAACAGACAAGTTACTTTTGTGATTTTTTTTTAACTAATTCCTGAAGAGCTTTTAAAACTCATCTATTCTTTATTACTGTAAATTACTTCCATAATCTCAGAAAACTGTGATAAGGGATTTACAGCAATTTTCCCTTTCCAACAGCAACCAGTGCCTTCTGACCCAATTCCAACTAAATCACCTCATCTAAGCTTCAATTTGTATCACAGGATTTTTCTTCCAATGCTAAACACTGACCATTCTATTTACAACCTCCTGCAGCCCCTGTGTGAAACCTTGCCTCTGTTCTGCACCTCTGCCACGAGCTGAGGAAAAACAAAACATTTCTCAGCCATTCTGTCCTCCAAACCCAAGACACTGATGATTGTAATTTACTGTAACTGCACATATTCACTATCTGATCCATAGACCTTGTCTCTTTACCAACACCTCACTTCCTTCTTGAAGTAATTTTATTATTTATTAAAAAGGTGCTTTTCTTCACATAAAGGCAGTTCATAATAATGTTCAGAAAAATTTAACATTCGGGACTTACAGACACTCAATATGTCTTAATAAGTACTAGTAAATGCATTACTTGGGATCTCTGTTTAACACTCCTCCATGGCACAACAGAGCAGCCATTTATCTTTGGACTGCGATGGAAACTATTACTGCCATCTGTGCTGACTCCAGCTGGTATAGGACTAATATAAAATTCTGTTAGCTGCTTTGAGCTGCTTGTTCAGCTGGCAATAATAAAAGTCGAGCTCATTAACAGCAGTCTTGCATAGCAGAGTTTCTGCTTACCTCAGAGAGACAACTAAACATCTCCATGAACCTTTTCGCCATTAAAAAAAACCAAAAACATGACTATTTACTTGGCACCTGTTTTTAATAACAATCACAAAAAGCCTCATAATTACATGCTGGAGTTTTTTTTCAAATATGTCTATCAACTAAGCCAAAATTACTTTAAAATAAAGAAAAGCTGCTCAGTCAAGGCAATATGCTGTTTCCAAACCAATATAAACTTCTAAAATCAGAGACCTCTCTAATGCTATTAGAGGCAGTTGAAGGACAAGCATCTCTGAAGCAAGTGCTCAGGAAACAGGTTTTTTTATCACTCAGCCATCACTGAATTGCACAATGATTCAGACTTTACATGTCATTTTATAATTTAAACAGACGAGACAAACTACTGGATTGCTCAAGCAATCTGTCATCTTAAATACACACTGGAGAATTTTATGCTCCTCTGCTTGCAAATTGCAGAATTTTGGGACTACGATCTGGGAGACAGTAAGGATGAAATTTAACAACAATTGTAGTGGGCTTTCCATTCTCCTTTCTCTCTGAAGTCACAGCAATGTTATTGTACACATCAATAAGCACCAACACCAAGGAAACACAACTTGAACAGTTTCATTTATCTTACTAAATATACAAATTTACAATAGAAACTGTAAATTTGCAGTAGAAATTCTCTGGTGAACTATTACCAGCTTTTGATTCAATCATGCTCCCCCAAAACTCTTCTTTCTCATCTCCACATCTTTTTTTAAAAATCCTCTTGAAACAAGTCATTATACACAATGCTCTTTTATCATTTGTCCTCCTAGAGCTTCTGTCTGAAGCTGTGCTCATCTCAGTGGTTAACCTTTAGCCTGCAAGTGACTCATATTTTTCCAATATTTAGAAGTCATCTCCAATTCTTATCTTTCATTAAACTGCTGAGCCCAAATACACAGGCCAGACAAATACCAAAGGAAAAGCTACTTTTAAAATAAGGTGGTCCTAGCTGATAGACATGGACCATGAAAAAAAGTTAATTACCACCTCATATATGATGGTTAGCAAAATGTGTTATCACATACCTGGAAAATCCCATACTGTGACTGAGAAGAAACTGTTCACATTTTACTATAATTCTCATCATTGACCAATATTCCACCAGCAACCTGAGACAGTATTAAAAAAAGAAAATTTTGCAGGTGTAGTTCTTAGTGCAGACCTTGAATACTGAAGATTTTTTTTCTGTGATACCAGAAACCTGGAAGATGGTAAGCACCATCCCAGCTTTGTCCAAGCAGGAGGAGGTCAAAGTATTCCACACTTCAGAAAGGAGACTGACTTGACTCACCCACCATACAGTCCAGAAACAGGAGAAGCACAAGGTGATGAAAGGGAAAAGGAAAGGCCTATCTTGTTTCCTCAAGTTAGCAGATTTCCTTCTTTCCTTTAACAGTTTCTTCCAAGAACGAAGTAAATGCACTTCTGGCTTCCCCTTCCCCACCCCAAACCCTTCACTGGACTTGAGCTTTCAGCTATTAGTCTTTAGTACATTATGAAACCTCCTGTTCCTTGTATGAAATTATCCATCTGCCATTAGCAGTAATGGTAGAAATAGATAGATAATAATAAAACCTAAATACTTAGATTTTAAATAAGAATGTTAAAACCTGAGTATTACAGCTGAAAAAAATTAACTGAAATACAAAGAGCCTAACTGACACTGACATTACCTCTCAGGGCACAGTACTACACAGCTGAAGGGTAGTAACTTCTCATGGCAGCTCACCTGATGTGCAAGGCACTATCTGATCACACTCTTGAATTAAAGGTCAGTTGTTCATCCAGCCCAAGTTAAGGGTCTACAGTTTCACTCACTTTTCTGTGGAAAAGCCCTGGAACTTTCAGCAGTAAGTTATGCAGCACTTCATTTCAAAAAGCCAGAGGTAAGAAGGTGCATGGGAGAGATTTAACTACTAAACCAAAGTAATCTGGCCTCTCATCAACTTGTTGAATTTCAGCACTCATTCATATCTTGACCTTTTAAACTCTTAAAGTTCAATATGAAAAAGCATCCAAAATACATTTTTTTCCTTCGGAAACTACATCAGGTTGGATCTGCCATATGTAGATTATTAGATTACAACAGACATTTTAATCATCTTACCTCTCAAAAAAAAGTCCCACAGATCATAATCTTATTTGACCTGTTAATTACTTGTAATTGATGGTATCTTTACTGAATGAAGACAGCTGGAACACTCTGTTCAAGGAAATTGGGAACATGATGAAAAAATCCTTCTGACAGCAAGAACATGATCAGAACTGATTAATCCTCACCTGTTTTTGAGGTCCCAGAGAATTAAGTGCTCAGAAAAGGCAATTCTGGCAAAGGAGTGGAAAATATGACTATTTGATATCTACTTTAAAAACATTATATCAAATATAATGTAAAAAGAAATCAAGCCCAAACAAAAACCAGTATTGCACTGTTTTTATAATATTTTAAAATCACAACTGGTATACAACCTACAGAGATCTACAACTTACTACTACATTTGCGCACTAAAATATCTAGATTCTTCTTTTGGTTTTTGACTTGTAAACTTTAAAACTCTGAAAATTTGTATTTAAGCTTTTGCAGCCTTTGTTACAAAAAAATCCAAACAGAACAAAACCCAGATCAAGTGCAAATTTAAGAGAAACCTTAAAAATCTATTTTAATTTTGAATTCTAGCCTGTCCCATTCCCCAAAAGCTCAACATTTCACACAAACATGTCCAGCCCAACTACTCCTGTAACTCCTGTCACATGCTTCACCAAACCTCTGATCACCAATTCATTCCACGCGTTGCTCTGCACATAAACACTGACAATGTGCTTGAAACAAGTCCTAGCAGGTGTTGCTCTGAAAAATGTCTAGCTGGGATCAACAGCTCCTCTCGCCACAGAACTCGCCCAGTGAATTTGCAGTGGCATGCTGGCTTTGGTGGCAAAATTACTATTCTTATATTCAAAGCCACTGCAAGGAAATGGAGACATCTGCTCTTTTCTACCACAGCAACTGGTGCTGAGCTCCAAGAGAAAGAATGGCAGACAGTACAGACACAATGAACTGACAAGGGGAAATAGGGAGGTAAAGAATCCAGCCTCTAAAAATCCACAGGGCTACGATAATTTACAAAAATTTGATTTTGCATCTTTTCAGGTTCTATCATAGTTTAAAGGCTGTACTGACAAAATCAACAACTTTGCTACCTAATTCCTGACATGGTTTACTCAAAGATTGGCAGTCATCATAATCACCCTCCAAAAATGACTTCCTACACTCTGCAACTCACACATTTATTGACAACAGACATCATCACAGGAACTCTGACTGGCAGCCTGCACAGTGTGCAGCTGTCAGAAAATACTTTTTTCCTTAAACAATTTGTTTCTCTCTGCACACACTCTGACATTTAAAAACACGTGTTCAAACACATCAGTATTCTCAATGGAATTTTACCCAAAGCCTATATACAGCTCAAATATTTTAAATATATGACAATTCTTCTTTCTTAAAAACTTGCTTATTCTTCTTTAACTACTACTGGAATCCTTTCTCCCCTCATTGGCTTCCAGCTAACAATACCCCATCAAAATGTTTTTTGAGCTGCGATCTCAGACTGCAGAGATAGGTTTATCTTTTTATGAATGTTTGTTCACAAAAAGTGGAACACTATTGTATTATTATACTGAAAGGTAGAAGTTTTTTGAAATATCTTCCACTGCCATAACCTGTGAAAATTTTAGCCACATTGCAGATTTATCGTGCAGGAAAAAAACCCAGACACTGAGCCTTTTTTTAACTCAGGGCATAAAACAAAGCAAAGAAGTGGCAAAGAGACAAATCAATACCTAAAAACAGAGAAGGTGCATGGACCCTCTCATGCAGTGGAAAGCATCTGATTAGGTACTACAAAAAGGCCTAGCTTCAGCATGGATACAGTGAGCACATGAGCACTCCAGGTTAAGGGAGGGAGAGTTTGAGAACGGGAAAGTCTATACCATCCTGCAGAAATGCAGAGACCTTTTCAATCAGCAGCAGCATACTAAGCACAGCTGCATAATGAAAAAAAAAAGTTATTCTGTTATAAGACTTGTCTTATTGCAGCAGAAAAAAACCCAACAAAAACCAAAAAACAACCAAACTTTAAATCAGACATCTTAATATCAAATCAAGCTGTCAGCCCTGACATGTTTCAGAGCAGGAGAAAGATATTTACCAATTAGCATGCAAAAACAGAAATACAAAGCAGTCAATAATAGGATAAAAAAATCCCAATCCCTGTCAGTGAGTACTTATTATAAGGGAAGTTACTCAGAGGAGTGAGACACAGAATGCAGACAAAAGAACTGAGACACAAGTGACACACATACACACACCACTATAATAACTAGAGATGATTAAATGTAATCAAAGCTCCCAATTCAGAGTAAGCAGCAGAGTGCTGCTGGGAGTTGCTAACAGCATTCAAGCTCTATTCTGAAGCACCATCATTTCTGGAGATAACATGTGGTATCCTTAAAGAGCACGGGAGAATGCAGGTAGAGGGTCAGGAGAGTGAAGTGAAGGGTAGAAAAAGAAGAAAGTTAAACTTGAGGAGAACAGAAAAAGGCATAAACTTTATCTGTGGATCTGCTTGCAGAAATTAAAAGGTTTAATACTCAGATTAACTCCATATGTTTAAAGAGCCTCTAGGGTGATAAGTCAGTGGCTAGTGGGCCCAGCCCCCTGCATGCTGACCCAGAGACCTGTGCAGGAGACCTGTGGCCTGTGCTGGCACCCACTCAGAGGCAGTTCCACAGAAGGGAGTTCTGGGATTCTGCCCTGGGATATGAAGTGTTTGCCAGTGACACTGTACAGCAGTTACACAGTGGAAAGTCTCCTTCATAGAAATAGAGTACCGTGAAAAATGTATTCCTCCCTGATGATTGTTTTTCTCCTGGTACTGCAAATAACTGTGCTTTAAACTTAACATTCAGCTCAATCAGTAAGGTCAACAGGTGTATTTAAATCAATCTGTGAGTGTTACCCCACTTTTTGGCAAAGTATTTCAACTACTTAGTTTCTAGTACTCAACAAAATACTTTAAATGCTACTTAGGACACAGCTTTATAGTTCCATTTAGTACCATCTGTGTTGCAATTGCAGTCAGCTCTACTAGTCATGATGGGAGTAAGCTGAACCACTCTAGAAACAGAAAATCCCAGATAACAGAGTGTAGACTCAAAGGCATGTTGCAGGTATTCCCAAACACGAAATCAGCACCGTGCTGTCCATTAGATAGCTCTATATAGCCAGTCCTCACACATGAGTTTTAGGAGACTCCCATCAGCTTTGCCTCATTACCTGAACATGTGCTCATCCTGCACTGCATCTGAACTATGAGAGCAGTAGTGGAGGCCCACACCTTTTGCCCTTTTCTATCCCTGGCATTGCTCTTGACTCCAACACTGCCACAAACACCAGGTACAGCATGGGCAGCACAGTCTAACAAAGCTTTGTTAGACACACAGACTGTGGGAGCCCAGCCCTCAGTCTCCTGATCTGGCTCTGCATGGGAGGAGCTGAGGCCCCATAAAGCTTATCAGCTAAACTTCCAGGACACTGAGCCGCAATTCTTCTGTTTCAGGAGCTGCAACTCAGCTAATTATCTCTGCCATAAATAACACACAGCCTAAATTATCTACCCAGGGATCTGCCTGCATATTGAATAGAGTTACACAAAACAAGCAAGAAGAAATACAGCAGAATTACACGTGGTCTCTCAAAGTTGACAAAAACCTTTAGAGGAGAATGAGAAGCCATATATTAAGGAACAAGAAGGACTCCAAGCAAGCAGTTCAGTCTGAAACACCCTGAAAAGTCATATGAAAGGGCACTCAGTTTCTGAACTCTGATAAGCATTCCATTAATTAGGAAGCAGCATTAAGGAGGTCAGCAGTTCTGGGTTAGTAACTCTAGGATGAGAATGTGAAGGAGCAATACTGCAAACAAAACTCAGGTTTGACAAATATAGCATTAAGTTCAAAATTATTTTAAAAGTTTATCACACTGATTCTTGAGTGTAGCTTTCCCACTTTGCCCATCATCACTAATATTTTAAGTCAGAGCAACGCTCAGTTCTCAAATTTTCAGTGTAATGAGTCAGCTGTTTCCTTTTTTGCCTAAATAGCCATTCTACGAAAAAAAAGGGCTGACATGTTGTTTGATCAGTAATTCCACACCAGTTTAATTTATTTTCATCTACTACACCTGCAAACTGAGACATGAAACTGAAAGAGCACGCTACAAGAGAAGCAGCAGCTAAGGCAGGTATCCCGTTTCAAACACTTTTTGATTAACAGTACTTTAAGAGAAAAAACTACAAAAATAACCAACCAACCAAAAATGTCACAGGAGAACAACACAAAGCAGCCTTTGCTCCTTCTGTTCAGAGGAAAAGTTCTGCACAGAATTTATAACTTTTCTTCTATTTTGAAAGCGAAGTAGAATGATAATTACAAAAGTATTTCAAATACAAAATATTTCCACCAGTATTTGCAAAAAACCATGCAATTTTCCTAGTCAAATCAAGCATTTAATCTGCGCTCACTGAACTCCGACAGCTACTAGTCAATAGGTTGTCAGACTCTCATCACTTCCAAATGTTTCTTGAAACTAATGAAATTAGCTGCTTTTAGTTTTTCTTTTCCTGCACAACAACTGCTTGTTGTCAGTATTTCTATTTTCTTTCCTTGGTACACTCAACACTGCCAATCTGCATTTCTGGGTTTAAACTAGCCCTAAGTTGCAAGAGGACATCCTGAAATTCCAAACAAAGGTACACCACATTCCTCAGAGCTCACACCAAACTACTCTCTGTGAGTGTAGATGGCAGCAAGGACAGCATTAGCATATCTGACAAAAAGAGTGCAACTGTCACATTCACATCTGCAAAACTGAAACTTCAAAAACTACTTGAGAGGATGCAGCCTACCCCAAGGAGCAAATAAGGAAAGAGAGATTAGACTGATGTCTATCCAGGTTCACTACTCATCCACCACACCCAGCTGAGAACTTGAAAATACAACTGTCAAAAGCTAACTTCTTTCACCACGCAGAAGTCAGACATCTCCCTCCTTCAGTACCCAACAATTCTGACAGTAAAGAGGAATCCAAACATGGAACTACAAAGCTAAGAGAAACAGAACATATACTAAATTTATTAAAATATTCAAGTTACTGTTCCATTGGATGGGACCTGAGGAGAACACTTAAATGCTCCATCTTCAAACACACCTCATCATCCTTTTGATGGACACACAAGTTGTCTCCTGTTAGATTATTTCACAGTCAATTTACAAAGGCTCTCATTTATGACATTTAATGTAATAAACAGTAAAAATTCAGTGTTAAAAAAAGGATTACAGCCATGCACTAAAACATGCCACGGACTTAGCTACAATGTTATAAACACCTCAAACAATAAACACTCTAAGGACTTGGAAGCTCTTGACAAGGAAGCTACATAGCAAGCTGTCCAGTGTTCAATGGTCTGTTTACAATAACTGATTTTCCTTTTTGTTTTCAACTTGGATCTCAACCAGAACACCCATGAAGACTAGTACCACCCCAGAGAATGCCAGGTTTTCAGCAGGATGAAAAGAAGCTTTCCTCCCCCCCCCC
>VXBU01032193.1:236866-259961 GCA_013400315.1 Bombycilla garrulus | reverse complement strand
CCCCCCCCTGCCCAGGGGGGAGGCAGGAGAAGTTGCTGGTTGGTTTGATTTTTTCCAACATGTATTTTAAGGAGTTTCATCATGTTGTTGGGCAAACATTTCTGTAGCTCTCTTTTGCCTTTCACTGTCCTGGTTCCCAAGTATCCTTTCCCTATATATTCTACCACGTCAGCAGCAAATCCATTAACAAGCCATCTATTGGGTTACCTTCTGTGTCAGTTTCTTTGCAGACACTGAAGCAGCATTTTTCAAGGGCACTCCAATCAAAAATGCAGGTACAAGGATTAGATTTACACCAGAAGAATTAGAACTACTCAAAAGTTCCTTCTTTTTAAATGTAAGGGGCACTATGGAAAGTACTAGCTTGCCTTCCAGAGAGTTTGTTTCAGAATAGCATATCTGTTGTGGACCCAGAAAGAAGCTCCAAAACAGCAAAACATGAGTGCTGGAATGATGGTCCATTACACACTTAAAACAAAACTTTCAGAACTACATTGTTATCACAATGTAATAAAACAGCAAAGTGCAGGAAGTCTGCAAATACATTCTGCTCTTACTCCCTTACTTAACTGCACAGGTCTCTTTAAAGAAAACATATTCAAGCTCAACTACTTGGGGCTGAGCATTCAGAGGATACATAAGTAATGGATTAATGTCTTCAGCTACATACAGTGAATAAATGAACGTTTCTCCATTTCACCAAATGGCCAATTTCTATTTCAGTCTGATTTTGCTAGATAAAATTCTCTGAAAATGTATTTGAAGTCTAGAAGAAACTGAGAAGTATATCAAAATAAAGAATGACAACACAGTATGACAGGAAGGAAAAAATACCAAAACTCATCAAAATGTTTAGGACTTGCATCATTCAGGGAGGTGGCACTACTGAGCCAAAACAAGTCTGGAGCACTGCAGACTCACATCACACATTGATAGATGCTGACAAAGACACTTTCCAAAGCAGAACAGGACGCTGCTCATTCAGGGCCATAAAGCAGCTTTGCCAGTAGAGAACTTGAACCAGCTCTGTCCCTCCCCTGGAATGCTCTGTTGATTTATCTTTTGCAAAAGCTTGTCAACTGTAAAACAAGCCTGGGCTTTTGAATCACAAAGTAAAACTGAATTTAAAGTAAATACTCAACAAGAATAAGAACTCTGAAGTTTTAAAAATTACATTTCAGCCAGTGCCAGTAACTATACAAGTCAATTTGTTTGGCAGATAAATTGCCCCCTCCACCTCACACAATCCTTTTTGCTTCAACTCTGAAAGAATCAAGTTTATGAAAGGCCACCTCAGCTACATTGGATATGATTTTAAAAATGAAGTCAGACAGAAAGTGGAAACCACATGACAAGAAGTATCAAATCCTCCAGTTTCTTATCTAAGATCTGCTGTTCCTTGTCATCATGTAAGAATTATTAAGCAAAACAGACTGCTCCACATACTAGTATTTAATGCTAGAAAAATTACTGCAGTAGATCAAGAGACAGATGCAGAATTTTGAAGCCTTACACCAGAATAAAATTTTATCTTGGCTAGAGGCTTTTGTACACTATTTAATTGGGATTGAGATTTGTGCTTAAAAAGAGACTGTGGAAGAAACTAAGAAAATGTAAGTTCAGTAAATAAAATACAACATGTATTTTTTTCATTGTATTTGTGAGCCTAAATTATTCTCTAATACAAAAAAAAAAAACCCAGTAAAAATATTCAAGTATTGACATTTTCAGCAATGTGTTTTTAAAACAAAGCATCAAGTTACTTCATAGAAAGTTTACAGTTCACAATGCACCCTGGCACTTTTTAAACATATGGAGCAGTATCTTCCTAAGTACATGCAGAGATAAGCATGCCATTCCAGCCACAGCAGCTGCTTTGATTCATGTTTATGAAATACTTAAAATTCTTGGAATATACGTACACACTGCAAAAAGAAGATGCAGCGACACTGTGAATCTCCAGTCACTATTAGCCTGCTGTCTATGCTGTTACTGAACATGAAGAGGCAGCAGCAGAGGCTTGGTGGAGACTAGTTTTTAAGAAACAGCTGAGTAGAGAACCTGTTGCTAGTGCACAATGAGCCTCCTCGCACCCATCTGCAGCACCATCATTAACCATGCTAGTTACCATGCACTAACACATGCACCCAGAAATGTTTCAGGCACACCCTTCAGCTGCTGTGCTGACTGATGCACCTCAAAATAAGCCCTGTACCATTTATTCATTATTATTCAAAATAAGCCCTGTACCATTATTATTTATTATATACCATTATTTGTTCACTGAAATATATTCATGGCTTAATTTGTCAAAACTGTAGTTGTGGTATAAATTTCTGCCCTGAATCATAAGACTTAAACAAGAAATAAATCACTATAGAATGATAAGCTGTCAGGGACTTCATGAGGGGCTGTGATTACACAGACCTCCCTATAGTGAAATGAAACAGAACATCCAAATTATCTCCTACTGAAAAAGTTCCACCTTACAAGCCACTAGCTTCACATTCAAAGATGCTGTAGGAGTATTTGGTAAGCATGTACGTGAGGATTACTCTATTTAGGATGTAACAAAATGCCAAATTAAGGGTGTGGCTGATGACTCAGAATATACTAGTTCAGGATATGGTTATGGATTTATAGATGTTTTGATAGCTGAGGGCTGGGTTTCTAAACTAGAAGAAGACAGAAGGCAACTATCAAAAATAAAGGCCAGAATTACAGATTGTAACACTAACCAAGCACAACATTATCAGAAAGCCACTTACTCACTATTCACCCAAAATGAGAAATGACATAAAGATACACTCTCCTCTGGCATTGAAAACAGCCTGTGTAACTCCTGTTCTCCATCAACATTGGATATCCTGAGCTCAAGTCATTGATTTTCAACTCCTGGCAGCAACGTATTTTCTGGTTGACCTTCATATTCTAAGAGAACTTACTGAGCTTCTCTATCGCACCCCAGCAAACACCCATCCCAAGCTTCACACAGAAGAACCACAAAGGCAACACACGATCACCCCAAGCTCCATCAAACCTCAAACTCTAATGACCAATTCCATATCAACATACAAAGCCAGGTACTGGCTAAACAAACTGATGACCCTTGTACTGCCTCTTGTAACACACACAGTAACATTACTTCCAAGCAAGGACACAACTGCTTGAGTTAACTTGGTGCTTTGGGTCACAAGTTAACTCAAGAGCTGAGTTCTGTGGTGCACAGCAGAAGGTTTGTTTTTTTTTTTGTAGCAGGCTGCACTTACTGTCTCCACCCAACACTTTCACACTTCCTTAAAGAGCCTTCTCCACTTTGCCATCTTCTGTAACAGAAATTCTCCCCAAATATCAAACAACCAGAGAAATTAGTCCGTTAAGCAAGAGCATCTGCACAAGCAGTTGGCATCTCACTAGAGCAGGCAATAATTGTTTCCATTAATAGATTCAAACCATGCCCAGGGCAGGCCAAATAAGCAAAGGCACTGCACTGTTTTCCCATCATTAAGGAGACACTGGCACTGCAGCCAGAGGCAGCCACTACTGCTCAGTCTGCACCAGAGGAACGCAGGAGTTCAAATCTGATAAAGTCTCAAACACAATAGCAACAAGTGCATTCGTCAATTTAAAGATTTAGCTCTAATCTTATTACTAGAAGTACCACCATGTTGAATGCCTGAACAGCAGCTGCCTGCCTGCACAGGCTGCCCTGCAGGCCTGGTCAGAGTGAGAAGGGATTTGCTTTGTCCCTTCAACTTTGTGCCAAGATTCACACCCCAGCTCTGCTGGGCACACAGACCTGCACAGAAGGGCAGCTGCTGTGCCCTGCTGCTCCCTGAGCTCAGGTTCTGCAGCACTGGCATTTCTTAAGCACTTCTTGAAGTATCCTGAATTTAACCCACACCTGGGTCACAACATGTTTAAAAGCATCATTTAACTCTAAGTTTCTTAACTATTAAAGTACAGTGAATTAGAAGTCTGGAGTCTTACCATGTGCACATTTAATAAACCTACTAGATGCACAACAGAGCAGAGAATCTTGTTTTCAAAACAAGACAACTGTCTCTATTTACACTAAGCATGGAAGGAGGTGAAAATAAAACTTTTCCTTTAGACCTGACATCCCCCCAAAAAGGACAAAAAAAACCCCTCTGTTTTAAGAGAGCTGCAATTTTTTAAAATTCATAATTAATTTCAATAGATAACATATTCAAGGTGTATTGACTAGTAATCCAGAGCTAAAAAACCACCCCTGGCTGCAGAAATAAACATATGTATGCATAGTTATGCTTCTAAACACAGAAGCTAAGCATGTCTATAGGCCTACTGATCTTTTTACACATATTTTTCTGTCCCACAACTTGGGTACTTCTAACATAGCAAAAGAGAAAAATTGGACAGGTTTGAAGCTGCATCTCATTCAACTGCGTTCTACTCAGAAATATTTGAACATAGCACTCAGTAGTCCAAAAGCACAGAATGGCTACAAGCAACGACTGCCTAAACATGGTCATTCTAAGAACAGTTTTCCTTCTCCTCAAATGCTTTATCTATTTTTATTCTGATATTTTGCCAGCTAAGTATTACAGGCTGCTTACCCATGATCCCAGCAGCTTCCAACAGTAGTTTCCTCTAGCAATCACATTTAAAGAGCAAATCACAAGGTCCTATCAGCAGTCTGGATTTTATAAACATGGTAAAATAATGTATGCTGCATTTACTCACAGTTCAGATCACCTCACGAAGAACCAAGAGCCGTATCACACAGTATTTTTGGACTATAAGTTTGTGCCCCATTGTGTTCCAAATTACATGGAGGTTTGGAACAGCAGCTTCAAGGAACGGCATCTAATGTTGCATCTGAGGCATGAATGGATTAAAGCAATGCAAAAGTAGCTCCCAAAATGACATTTTCTGGCCATACATTTCATAATTCAAATCCATCTCCTCTGCCAAGGTTCAAAGCTAACAGTTCACATCCTGAACACTGACGTCCAACAGGAGAGTTAGACAGGTCAAAGTCAGACTACTTTTACAATTTCCTGCAAAGATAAAAGTTGCTGCCTTCTACTAGTTCTTGGTCTACCTCCGACAGGTGATAATTTGAAGTTCACACGTCAAAGACGTGATCTGGTCGGTCACTCCTTTAGATATGGAACTAATTAGCAGCTGCCCTATTTCAGCTTCCAGAAGTTTCAGTCTGAAAAAGTTACCATTTATCATGAAGGCCTTCCTCCAACAGCCCTCTTCTCTGATGCTACTCGAAACAACGTATCAAAAACGATGAAGTACCACAACCACCAAGGGAAGGACCACGTACTAAAATCCACCCAAAATAATGCGTTTTCCAAAGCAGAAAGAGCAACAGCTGTTTTCTGGAAACAAGAGTTTTAGGACAAGCTGCCTAGGGATGAAATCTGTGCTTCAGATATTAATCTTTGAAAGTATTATGACCTACAAAAACTAGATAGATGCACACACATCTGTTCCCAGCTATTTATTTAATTAAAGAGCTTAAACCTATGGAAAAAAAAGAAAAAAAAAAAAAAAGAAAGCCCCCATATATTCTGGAACCTTTAGTCATTTAGCACTATAAGAAGAGGGTTTTTTTAAGTAGAATTAGGCCTTGGTGCTACTTGTCTTATCAAAATGAGGATGGAAAAAGACAGAACAAAAAAGCCATAACATGCTGGGGTTTTTTTTTAAGAGTTAAGACAAGCAAGAAAGATACTTTCAGAAAAAAAGTTTGATTTTAAGTTCAGCTCTACAATCGGAGGACTTCTTTCTTATTTTCTGCTCTGAGATTTTTATTAAGGCAAAGTTTGCAACAAGCTACTCTGCTCTAATGGAATGAATTGCCCAATAAACGAATTTGTGTTTCAATTAAAACTACAGATGAAATTGCATTTCAGTTCTCCTGTCTCCATGGTTTTTTGTTTACTTCTGTCAAGACAAATATTTTGCTTACTAAAGGAAAAATCATGTCGTTAAGAACTGTTATCAGAGAGCTGAAATAAAACTTTTCAGATCCTATGTGTTAAAAAGTGTAGCTGAAAGGAAAGGAAGGAAAAAAGGAAAGCATATTTAAACAATCAGAAACAGAGGAGGAACCAACCCAGCAAGACCTCATTTGTCCTACTGAAAAATAACATCAGTAATGTAAAGTCAGACCTTTAGCAGACAGAGACGTGAAATCTTCATTATAAAAAAATACTCAATCATTTTGCAGGATTGTCTGTGACTCCATACTCTAATTATCTCACAGTTACATTTTAATAGCGCACCTTGTTGCCAACAATCAAATACAAACATTTATAGCAGGACAACAGGATGTATTTAATTGGCTTTGAAACGTAATACCCATTTCTAAGAGGCTGTAAGATAGAATAGGGTTTTTTTTTTTCTGTGAGGAGAATACTTAGGAAATTCATGTTGTCAGGTAAAGACAGGAAAAAAAATCAGAGAGTTCCCAGAAACTTTCTCCTTGGGAAGGAATGGAAATCCATATTGAGGAAGGAAACAGCTGAGAGACACGAGAGGTAACTAAAAGAACACACACACTTCAGCGTACATAAAGGAAACTACTGCTACCAGTAAAAGCAAAACAAGGGTTAAAGGTATGAAGTTCAACAACGAACTTCCAAAAATCTTTGCCAGCACCAGAGATTATACCTGATAGCAGCTAATGAAAAACATTCCTTTTTGAACTCTGTCTGCTATTATTTCAGTTGATAAAAATTTTCCTGTCCCTTTCAGACTCAAACTGTTCAGTTTTACTATGTTTTGGTTTTCCTCCTTCATTAGTTTAGAACACTGGAAGTCATGTGCCTATAGGCAACAGGAGGCCTGCTGCTTATAAAAAGACAGAACACTTGCATTTTATAACAATTAGTATTTTGTAGCTGTGTTTGTTATGGTGCAAGTGCTGTGTGGTCTAGCAGTTAGAAGATGCAGTCAGAATCCTGTTTTAATTTATGGTTATAACTTTACCTCTAATACAATAATGAAAGTTGGACAAATGACAGCACTGTCAGGGATTTTAGGCCTTTTACATCACCTGTAAAACTAGCATTACTTGCCCATCTAAAATCCTTCAGAACTATCCTTAATAACGCCTAGAGACTAATTAAAATAATGCAACTGAATTTAGATTTAATTCAAAAACTCCATACAGCATAGGCAAAGCTAGTAAATTCTGATATTCCTAACCTTGGATGTTCTTCCAAGAGCAAATTTTATAATTTTATAGTTATTAAAGAGTTACCTAATTTTACTTTAGAAAATTCCATCAGTACCTTTTAAATTATAACTGAGAGAACAAAGCAAATAAAGAGCATGGTCCTGAATTCTACTCCCTACACCCTATAGTCTCTTGGCTTCAGTTGAATTAAAAAAGCAGCCCTGGAAACCAAATTTGCTTTAGAAGGCTACTTATTCTTATTCCAAAATGCAGCACAAACTTGTACTTCCATTCACTAGAAAAGGGAAATTTCCATATAAAAAGATAAAAAGCAAAACAGGGAAAGGTAAGACTAAACTGAATATTAAAATAATGCATAGAATAAAGAAAGACCAATTAATCACCCTAACAAATTAAATCATTTTTGCAATGACATGGTTGCTCTGAAAGAAAAATCCAGTTAAGCTATATAAAAACAAGCTACACAAAGAAACCCAAAAATCCGTTTGACATCTCTAACCCTGCCAAGGCATCAATCCAAGTACAAGCAGCAACTACTCAGCAATTCAGAGCCAGTTTATACAGACATTTTATGGTGGGTACACACAGAAGAACAGAATCCATTTCTCATCATGAGAAATTAAATTATTTATATTGAGTAAAAAATATAAACTAGCAGTTTAGCACTGAAGGAAACGTAAGGATGCCCATTAGGCATCTTGACAGATTACATGCAACATCTGCCATTAAACAGGCACCCAAACTACGTGTTTGCACTAATGAGAATTACTTCTGATCAGCATTTCTGACTGCTCTTTCCAATAACACATCTGGCAGTTGTTTCAAACACACAAGTTAGCAGCCAGCCAAATTCCAGCCTCACACTGCACTGCAAGCAGGACAGCCATCCCTTGCCAACACAGCTGCCGACGGTGAGGTCGCACACAAGCATCACAGCTTACCCATAAGGCTCTTGACATAGAAACAGAAGCCAGTTCCCACCAAGAGAATTTATGTATTTTTTAGATCTTAAAGCCTGATAAACACAAAACACAGAAGCCCTCAAAAGACAGTCACTGCACAGTCTCACTGAATACCTGCGGACCAATGTGCACAAAAAGCAAAATTCCCACATTAGCAGCTCTTCATTAAACTACCTGGCCCTTCGTCTCTCAAGTCTATTGCAACAGTGACTTTTAAATTTTAATTCAGTTTTTGCTTTATAAACTCTATATATATATATTTTATGTTTATACCTGTCAATCCTCACTTTGAGAAGTTTGCTATTCTTATTACAGCAGCGTTGTGATGGAAACTATATACACACTTCAATAAACTCCTGTTTATTGAAAAAAAAAAACATTGTAAAACAAAACAGTTTTTAAAACCCCCAAGATTTTCATTTCACAGATGAACTGCTAAGACCCAGTGAGGCAGCACAACTTTTAGAAGATCACACAAAGATCTTTGAAAGAAGCAGGAAACAAGCCCAGATCTTTCAAGATGCAGGCCAGCACTTGAGCCACAACAATGATTCTGAAGACAATGCAAGTTAGATGGGAAATAAACTGGTGTGACTACAGCTATATTCTAGTACATGGTTTAATGTGAGAAGCACCTTCACACCTTGGACATGTAAGAATAGAGAAGGCCTCAACTTTTTCTGCTGGAAAGCCATAAAAGCATGACACTCTGCCTTTACCAAAAAAAAAAAAAGAAAATCCTCATACTACAGTTTCTTCAAAATTATGAACTGAGTCAAAAATACTTTTTAAAAAGGCTTAAATAGTAAGAAGGTGCTAGACCGAAAATCTGCATATCCATTCAAATGCTTTCTCACTCCTTGGCATTAATTGCATTTAACAGATTAATTCAACTGGAGCAGTCAACAGGTAACCGAGGAGATAAGAATACAGCATAACTGCACACACGAGCATACAACATAACTATTCCCCTCGCACCTCCCTGTCTTTCCCCACACTCCCTCAAAGGAAAGAAATCTTTTCCTGTTCTGATCTATTTTTACAGTCTAGTGCATTGGTATTTTGGATTTTTTCCAAGGGTATTCTTTACTGGGGCATCACAACTAAATGCCAAATTTCAAAATTATTTTAGCATATTCTCGTAGGCTACTTCACAGAACAACACTGAATTAATAAAGGATCTAGCAATTACAGCCTTTTCAAATGCAAATAGGTTAACACCTAGTAAACAAAGTTATATAAAAAAAAAATCCATCAGTAGCATAAAAATCAGATTTTATCTCTTGTTCCCCCACAGGTTGCACCAAGTTGTTAACAACGTACACCCAAGGGAAAACAGCACACACAGTCTAAGTCCTTACCTACCCAACAGTTTGTTGTGGGTTTGTTTTGTTTTTTTTAAGCATTCAATCAAGAATCAACTTATAAACCTGGGAGACTAACAGGGATCTTGTCTCCATACTGGGTACCTCCGACTCCCCCAGGAAGTCAGGTAAAGAAGCTGCCCTTACTTCCCATGGATGCAAGCCCAACGGAGCAGCCCCGGTCAGCGCTCGCCTCTCGCCCTCTCCCTCCCATCGCAGCCCCGAAGAGCATCGAGCGACACCCTGGGGACCCTGCTGCTGCCCTGACAAAGCCAAGGGAGGCGTCTGCGAGGGCAAGGCGGAGGAGCCGGGGCTGGGCTTTCACTCGGGGCACGGCGACCCGGCGTTTTACCTTTCTCCCTGCTTGGCGTTGGAAGGCGGCGGGTGAAGCACAGTCTGGTTCCCTTCCATCTCCACGATGCACTTGGTATTCAGGTCCAGCTCTGCAAGGCGACACGGCGGGGGGCTTAGAAGGGAGCGCACCCCCCCTCCTCCCGGCANAGGCGGGGAAGGCGACAGAGGGAGGGAGGGAGCGAAGGCGAGGAGGAGGAGGGTCCGGCGCCGGGGAGGGCGGTGGTGGTGCAGCCCCAGCCGCTTCCTTGCTCAGCCGCGGTCCGCGCCGGCGCTGGCTGCCGACGGGCTCGCTTGCAGAACCGCTGCTGCTGCCGCTGCCGCNCCCTGCTTGGCGTTGGAAGGCGGCGGGTGAAGCACAGTCTGGTTCCCTTCCATCTCCACGATGCACTTGGTATTCAGGTCCAGCTCTGCAAGGCGACACGGCGGGGGGCTTAGAAGGGAGCGCACCCCCCCTCCTCCCGGCACGCCGCCGGCTCCCCCAGGAGCGAGGGGCTGGGGCGGCGGGGGACGGGCGAGGAGGCTCGTCCTCCCGCCAGCCCGGGCAGAACGCGGGGCGACGCCGCGCTCCGGTGCCGCCCCCGCCCCGAGGCGCCCCCAGACCCCGGTTACCTCTCTTGTTCATGGGCCGGACCCTGACGGCAACTTTCACCTTGGTGTCCGACATCTTCCCCGCTCCCGGGAGCGGCGGGCGGGCGGCCCCGCTCAGCGCCGGCGGCGGCAACGACACGGCGGAGCGCCAGCGTCCATGCCGGCCCGGGCGCGAGGGCGGAGGGCCGGGGCAGGCGGGGAAGGCGACAGAGGGAGGGAGGGAGCGAAGGCGAGGAGGAGGAGGGTCCGGCGCCGGGGAGGGCGGTGGTGGTGCAGCCCCAGCCGCTTCCTTGCTCAGCCGCGGTCCGCGCCGGCGCTGGCTGCCGACGGGCTCGCTTGCAGAACCGCTGCTGCTGCCGCTGCCGCCGCCTCCCTGCCAATCCCCACCGCCATCTTCCGCCTCCTCCTCCTCCCGCCGCGCCGCCGGGAGTGCAGGCGCCCAGGCAGCGGCGAGAGGGCGGGGAAAGGCAGCGGCAGCGCCGGCGAGCGACGGAGCCACCCGATCGCGTTCGGCACGGGGGCGTGGGGAGACTCCCTGTCCGCCCGCCCCATGCTCGGCCGGCCGCTGCTTCCCAGGGAGCAGGCGCCGAGGGATGCGCGGAGCGCGGGAAGGCGGCGCTGGCGGGAGCGGGGTGTGCACGCGGGCCCTGCCCGACGGCAACCGCGGAGTCACCGCCTTGCCCGACTGTACATCTTGGGGCAAGGAAAGAGAAAGCCCCAGTGGGCCACGGAAAAAAATGTTATGGCGGCAGGGGATGTTTTTTTGACAATATGCACAACCCAGGATGACCTGGGTGCAACGTGCGTGGAGGCCTGGAAGCGGTGCAGCACCTGGAGGTGATGGAGCGAGGAGCCCTGCCCGGGCTCCAGCCTGCAGTCACCTCCTTGGCTACGAAGTGCTACCTGCGGAGCGCCGGGGCCACTCGTGCTGTCCTGCTGCCCCAGGCAGTGACGGGCCACCACTGACGAGTGACATCCCCCTTTACCAAGGACAGGGTAGTGTCCAGGGTAGTGGCCAGTTCAGTGTTGGGGGAAAGCATCACAAACAGAGGTGTTTTATCTTGCAACCGAGAGTTCTGAGGATGGCTGAGCTTCTAGTGGGCAAGCCAAGGAAGATTTTTAGTTAAAAATGCAATAGGGTTGTTTTCAAAGTGTCCTGTTAAAACCTTTTCCCCCCAGAAGTGCTTCCTTAGCTTCAATAAAATATCTTCCAAAGAATCAATCCTTATTATTGATGCAGCAGGAATCCCAGTGCAAAACAGCAATGTGTGGAACATTTTCTTTACGGAAGACAGGCTCAAACCCAAATGGGATTATTCTGTCTACTCTGGGGCTAAGCCACTGTAGGGGAAATGGGCTAAACAACCAGTGACGAATAGATAGCTGCACTGAGGAAAGAGCAAACACCTTGTTTTCCACCTCAAACAGAGGTGGAAACAATGGAGGGAGGCTTAGAAGATCAACCCCTTCCCAGCTGCCAGCACACCAACCAGAAGGGCCATGCAAAGCAACTGAGAAGAATGTTTCTGGAGGAGGCCTGGCTGCCCCAAATAGTTACAACTGGCAGGAATGCTGAAAGGAAACAAGACTTGCACTTAGCACAGCAAAGGAGAAAGGTTACCAAATAGAGCCAGGCATCTGGAGAGCGTCAGCAGAAGTAGCTGGTGCACATGGACTTCTTGCCTGTAGAAGCAGGCATAAGGAATGAAGTTCATTATGAAATGCATCAAAAGCATGTGGTCCAACGAGTAAAGAAAAGGAGTGATGTTGACATGAGACATCCTATTTACTGCTGTAGACTGTTAAGAACCCAGATCAAAGTAAGTGCTGGCTCAAGACAAGGCATGAGGTCTGAAATGGCTGTGCAAAAAGGGAGTTGTTCTGTGAAATTTGGACACTGCTGGGAAAGAGAAGACAGCTAACAGATGGAAGGGAAAATACTCCCGTCTCAATTTTCCACCTCTTAGTGGAAAAACTACATCATTGCAAGATTACATAAAAACAATTACATTAGCTGAAGAGAAACTAAAGGGAGTCTTTATAAAGATTGACTATGATTTTGGCTGTGGGAAGAGTCTTGGGAAGAAATTTTTATGAATGTCTGGTATAGGCTTGTGAATTATATGCCACCATTTACAGGTACAGAAAGCCAGCCATGCAAAACTGTGTGAAAAGGCTGATGCAACCTGGTTTGTTCTAACACAGACCGTAACTGTTCACTTCTTGTGAAATTCTGATTTATTCTATGTTAGGTAGTTGAGAAAGGGATTTTTAATCTTTCATTCACATCAGTGTACACTGAGAAACAGCTGACAAAAATGTTGTCTTGGTCCAGGTGTTTCTGCCCTCTCAAGAAAGGGCTTTTGGCAACATTTGTACCATGACCTGACCACACCTGTTGGGCAGAAGTAGTATTTCTGGTCTCCCCTAACCCTTTGCCATTAGGACAGAATAAGAGGAGGGTCACATTATAGAGGCCCCATGAGATTATTAGGTAGATCAAAGAACAATCTGTGAATTCAGGCCGATGAGACATTTCTCTTCTGGCATTGTATCTCCCCATTGAACACCATATGGAACCCTTTACATCTCTGTCTTTGCTACCGGTAGCAACTGAGGATGAATGTCTCTCACCTGTCAGAATTTGTTAGCTTGATCAGTTTACATGCCCTGTGGGAACTGGCAAGGGATACTGATGGGTCGCTAACCCATCAGAATTAGCTGCCAGCTATCCCAGACATGCTGATGGATGGATGGATGGGAGATACCAGATGAGAAATGATGGCTTACTGCTTCAGCAATGAGGAAAGATGAGAGCTGGAGGAAGTGGAGATTGATGATGGGTGAGGAGAACTCAGATGGAAACATGGGGATAAAATCATCTGTAGCCATCCCTCCCTGATTTCCCTTTCCCCTCCCTGTTTTCCTCCACCCTCTATTTTATTCTGACTCTGTACTACTGCAGTCAACAGGAACTTTGGAGTTTTACTAGGGTCAGGATTTAATCTTTGTCTGTTTCTTGTTTTGCATCTGTTTCATTCTTCTTTCTTGCTCTAGAGCATTTCTGTACATTTGCCCATTGATCCACAGTTCAGCAAAGAGCATAAAAAAAACATTGCTCCTTTCTTTGGTTTGGTGGGAAGTTCCAGATGCTCCTCATCTTCCCAAGGCATAACACAGGTAATGGGATTTTGTGTGATTTGCCCATATCTTCCCATATATTCTGTGCAGGAGGATCAATTGCCTTGCTTCATGACCTGGAAATGGGGGAATGATGCTGCGCATCCAGCTTGATGCCTGAAGCCCTGATGGTGTTCCAGTGACCTCCTTTCTTCAGCAAAGGGCAAGGGGAAATGTCACAGAGCCTGCCAAGAATATCCATCTTGTCAGCAGCATCCCCAGCACATACCTTACTGTGCCTGACTGATGCATGCTGTCACTGGCACATCTAACTTCATCTTGTGTCACAGAAGCCAGAGAGGAAGAGGAGCTGGCAGTGGTGGGAGCCCAGGAAACAGTGCTATTCTTCTGGTGTTGAAAGTGATAAAAGAAAGACAAAGTGTTTAATTTTATAGCACCTGAAATCCAAGAAATGCTTACCATGATGGTTTTTACTACTAAATTTAACCAAGGAGCATGTTTTCTAAGACTGGCCCAAATAAGAGTTTTGTGTTTTCAAAGTTTTACTAAGTATTTTTTTTAATGTGAATTAACAGAGAGAAAAAAGCCCTTTATTTTGAAGCCAAACACATTTCAGCATCATCCAGCCAAAAAAAGGTAAAACGAACACTGTAATATAAAACCAACAGATGTTTTTAAGGTTAATAGTCGAATACATTACACTTAGGAAAAAAATCAGGAAGAAACCATAGCTCTAACAAAATAATTGATAAATTGTTCACTTTTTATGTTGTTGAAAAAGAATGGCTATTAATTTGTGCATTTTTTAAAAACAATATTTAGAACGTAAGAAGGAGACATGGTCATTATGGAAGGGAGAAATATTTCTTATTGAAGGAGTGGGATAAAATATAACTATATTTGTAACAGGACACAAATGAGCGTCTTGTTATGCAGACCAACTTGAATTTTTAATTTAATAAGATGCATTTAGAGAGCACCTGGGAAGCAAATGTCTGCCCATAATTGCACACCAGGAACCAAATTTCTGACACACATCACTAGGTTTTGCAAGTGATCCTGCTGCACTGAATTTACAAAAGAGTGTGAGGGCAGGAATTTGGCCAGCGACCTGTCTGAGGGCACTTTTCAGGCTGCTTTTCCACATCCTTCTTGCTCCAAATTCAAGCTGGATGTTAGTCAGGCTGGATGGTTGCCACCTCTGTCTTATCAAAGATCTGTTTTGACTGTCTCTAAAGCTGTGCAGGAGGCATGAAAATTGTCCTCTATGTCCAGCATATTTATGGCAACACTCTGGGCACAGAAGTGGGCTGCAGTGACAAATGCTCTTCTGACACTCAGAAAAAAATGAAGCAGTTTGAACTGCCAACATTAAGAACAAATGCAGAATATATGGACCTAAACATTACCCTGCCTGACAGGTGCTGCTCAAAGCTACACAAGATAGATTCAAATACAAGTATATAGTCAAATAGCTTTGAACAGGCACTGCAGTTTAAACCTACCTCAGCTCTGAACAGAGTTGTCTTTCTGTGATAACAGAATAAATCTGTTCTTACAGGCTAATTTACAAACATTTGAATTACCTGATTGGCTTTACCTGGCTGGGGTGATGACTTCTGCTGGACCCTAGCTCTGCTCCATGCCCCTCCTGGCTACTCCACAGTAGGACTCATACTGGGATCAGAGGTGAACAATTATAACAAATTAATGTCCCCAAGACAGGTGCAGTCACATCTCCATGGAGCTGAAACATTCCTTGCTGTGGGGGGAAAAATACCGCATGCAATTTCAGTGATAAAATCAGATGTTTTCTCCCTGCCTCTGATACAATATTGCAATAGGCTTTTATAAACTTCATCCCGAGATCAGCACAGTAAATGAAACTAACCAACCTATAAGAGGAGCTGCTCAATTTTACCTGCATTTAACTCCATGACCATTCTGCAGAGGACAATCTCTTTGCTCCATTCACTGAAGAAGAGGGGGCAGGGAGCTCTGTTCCCCATCTCCTATCACTTAGAACAGAGAAATAGTTTCAAATTACTGTGGGAACATTAGTGGTCATTACTACCTACAGATGAGAAGTCCTATTAATAGAAATAAATTAGCTTAGAATCAGAGTAATGCAGCTAGAGCAAAGAAACTGATGGGAAGTAAAAAGCGGGGAAAAGCTAGCAAGGAAACCGATGGGAAGATAATTTCTTTATATTGCTCAGATACATTTCCCTACACTCCAAAAGTGTGATTAAAACTTTTACTGAATCCAAACCAAACCTTACTGTCATCTTGGGAGGGATTTGGTAATGGCAGGGAATTTAACATCCTTGCAATTGTAACCTAAGTTATGAGCAACAGTTGTGTCTTCCTCTGATAGCTAGTTATGTTCTGTTTAGCTCACATTCCTTAGTTGTCCAGGAAAGAAATAGTGGCTTTATTTATATTTTTGTTGCTATTGATGTTAATTATCTGTATGCCATCCCTTTTTCTCTTCAGGAAACACTCCACCCCCATCACAAGTACCTCCCTAAACTTGTTTATACCAGGGAGAGCAGGGCTGTGGGTCTTCATCCTGGACTCAACCAAGTAATACCTGAATGTAAACCTATATAGTTCAGTTATCACTTCAGTTATTTCCTGCAGTGAAAGAAGAGGTACAGATGACATGGTAAAAAGCATAGCTGATATTCCACCTCAAAAACTCAGTACAGCATTTAGGAAGAGGAGTTTAAAACAGAACTGCCCCATTAAATGGTTACTGGGAGAACTGTGGAATGGTGAACATTATCAAAGAAGATCAGACTAAAAAAGTTCAGTTTGTTTATTCTAGCAAAATAAAGACAAGAAGGGATATGGCTGTTTATGCTTTCTCTCAGGCCAGTCAAAAGCATGGTGCTACTGAAGTTCCAGGAAAAACATTAGGACAAGAACAAATGGGTGTAAACTCTCTTTTATACAGACCTTTTATTCTGTGTTGCATTAGGAGGAGCACTGCCAGCAGGTCAAGGGTGGTGATCCTACCCCAGCACTGGTGAGGCCACACTTGGAATGCTGTGTCCAGATCGGGGCTCCCCCATACAAGAGAGACATGGACATAATGGAGACAGTCCAGTGAAGATGATTAAAGGTCTGGAGCATTGCCTAAGAAGAAGGGCTGAGACAACTGGTGCTATTTAACGTGGAGAAGACTCAAAGTCTTATCAATGTATAGATACATCTGAAGGGGCAGTGCAAGAAGAGGGAGCCAGGCCCTCTTCAGTGGTGACAGGCCAGGAGGCAATGGGCACACCCTGAAACACAGGAGGCTCCCTCTGAACATTGGGAAATACTTTTTCACTGGGAAGGTGGCTGACTACTGGCACAGGGTGCCCACAGAAGTTGTAGAAGCTTCATCCTTTGAGACACTCAAAAGCCATCTGGACATGGTCCTGTGCAACCAGGTGGCCCTGCTTGGGAAGGGGAGTTGGACCAGATGAGCTCCCAAGGTCCTGGCCAACCTCAATCCTTCTGTGTTTTCTGTCCCAGGCTGGAAATGAATTGACTTCTACCCCCAGAGGAATGAATGGCTTCTTACACAGAAGACCAGAGGACTAAATTAAACTAATTTTAAGAGTGAGCTTGATTGGGTTGCTAGTGATAGCAGGGAGCTTTTCCTGCTGACCCTACCAGACATGTGTCACTATACACTCTTTAAACATCATGGCAATGATCATATTTTATGGTAGTGGAAAGGGAAGGGAAAGGAAACAGTTTTGTACTCTTAAAAAGTAGGATCACAAGGTCCCAATGGAACTGATATCACCTATCAGTGGGTGTTGTGGTGGACATTTGTTGTTTACACTGGGTTTTGGATGCACTGAATTTATGTGATGTTTGCACTTAGGTTTCTGGTTGTACTCTTCCCCACACTATCTCTGGCGGTGGGTCCATACCCCTGGGATGTAGTTTCTCCCTCTGTCCCAATTGGCCGGTGGTCCCCTCTTCCCAGTGTCCCCCTGTCCCCTAGGGGATAAAACTTCCCAGGACACGTGACTCGGGTCTCTTTTCTCTCTGCTCCCAGGCAGGCGACTGCTCCCTCCCTTCCCCCCATGCTCTGCCTAGGGATAAAGTTTTGAATTAAACCAGAACTCTGCAGAAAGAATTGAGAGTCCTTCTTTCCTCGTCCTTGTAGCAATTCTCCTAAGCCGAAGGCTTGCCAATTTAGCCTTTGGGACCAAGAGAATGGCTACAAGTGGTTAATATAACTATTAGGTTATGAAAAGGGATTTATATTAAATTAATAGAGATTTTCCTTTTTTTTTCTTTCAGTTTTCTACCGTGTATTAGTAGAAATCAGACATTTTGCCTAAGAAACAACAAAGTGCCACAGCTGGTTTGTAAAGTTATTTACAATTTAAATCAGTAGGCAGGCCCCAGTGAACTGAAGGGAAGGACAACCCTGCCATTATTCCCCCTACCCAGAAAGCTCTCGCCCCTCTTCATCTTTATGATTAGGAATGTCTGGTATGCAAGCATCACTCCAGCACATCCATGCAGTTCTCTTGTGTCTGCAAGCCCCAAACTGAGATTAAGGGCACTTGTGAGCAGGGAGTTGGCTCACAAACATTGTCCAGAGCATTGCTAATTATTGTGCATTTGCTAAGTGCAGGTGTGTGCCTTTCCACAGGTAGGAAAAGTGAGTCTGCAGCCTTCAAGTGTCTTCAGTTAGCAAACAGATACTACATGCAGTTTGTCAAACACACAGCAGTGCTCAGACTGTCTTCAAAGGTGATCCTTATGCTCAGTAGAGATAGCTGTAAATATAAACAGCCTGATTAGTGGCAGCAGCCTCTTGGAACAAAAGAGCAGCTTTCCTGTTAACCCTTCTGCATTTAATCACAGTACTCTTGTTGGTTTACTTTCTGCTTTGAGAGAGAAGCTGAACTTTGCTGGCTACCATGGGAGAGACTTGGAACTGGGCCCTGCCACTGGGAGGAAGAGGAGGGTGGGGAGGGAGGAGTACATCCACCAAGCTTGCTTACTAAGTAAGCTGAGCTGTTAACCATGCTGGCCAAGCCTAAATTCTCCTTACGCAATTACTTTTTAGCAATGCCTGCAAATAAGCATTCTAGCCAAATGTATTATCTTTATAAAGTGTCAAGAAGAAGCTCTTGCTTAAAAGAGATTAGAAAGGAGAACAGCATACACTGGCATGTCAGCAAAGTAAGGAAGCTGAGTG
This sequence comes from Bombycilla garrulus, assembly GCA_013400315.1. Lineage (NCBI taxonomy): Eukaryota > Metazoa > Chordata > Aves > Passeriformes > Bombycillidae > Bombycilla > Bombycilla garrulus. The sequence goes on along the minus strand of VXBU01032193.1, from coordinate 241,133 downwards.
AGGCAAAGCCTTGAGAGATGAGGTGGAATTGTGTTTCTTAAAACATATGGAAGTCAGCTCAGCACAGATCTTGGATCTGTCTGCTATCTGTTGAAGTCATCAGGAAGACTAACATTAAGTTGAGCAGGTTTCATCAGTTCCTGTAGAAGGTAGAAACAAGTGCTGAAGGTGCTAATTAAGGTGCATAATAAGGCTTATGATCTTTTATTTAGAAAACAAAACACCCCATTCACTTCTCCTCCTAGTTCTCTCCAGTCTGAAGAAAACATACCAAAAATAATAATCTCATAACTACCACCACCACCACCAAAATTAAAAACATACCAAAATAATAATCTCATAACTACCACCACCACCAAAATTATCAACAACAGATCCTACTCTCATTTTCCTATTGAAGACTGTCAAAGAGTGAAACCACTGGGAATCCTTTGTTGTCATGTGGCTTCAAGTTTTATCTTCTTTAACACATGACAAAAGGCTTGCTCTTTGCAGGTAAAAATATAAATTGAGGAACAGATGGCCTATGGAAGCTTCTAAGCTTCTTGTAGGTTGTCTGCACCAGCATTTGACATGAAAACTCAGACCAGTTATAGCACTCACCCACAAAATCCAATGCAGGGTCGTGGTCAGTGGGTCACAGCCTGCTGCTATGGCAGAGGACTGAAAACAAACCAGTGACTTGCAAGTTAGTGACTTCTGATTTAATTCGTCTCATAGTCACTATTACAAATGGAGCTGCACAAGAGGAGCTGGGTTAAAAGGATTCCTAAAACTGTTAGTCCACACATAGTTTCAGTTGTACAGTCCTTCACCCTCTTCTCTCCTGTAATAAAGCTTGCATTGCCTGTCTCCCAAAGGCATTCCCTGAATGACTTAGGTCCTTTCCCACTATTCATATTGTGATCTGAGGTTTCCTCCCTTTAATCTGACAGCAAAGATGAAAGGCTGTTTTAGAAAAGAAACGCAGCAAAACCAAAACATGGACAGAACCTCTGGGGGAATTAACCTTTCTTCTGAAATCAAAGTGGTGAGGACACACATGTGCACCACAGTTTGACTGAAAACCAGCTAATGAGATATACAGTTCTGGAAGGGACTAAACCAGCTGGGAAGAATGGGTAAAGGTTGTGCAGAAGTCACAAGTAGGAACAATGTGATTGAAATTCAGAAATCGAAACTTTAGCCTTATCATCAAGAATACTGGCTTGAGGTTTAAGTCAAGTCAAACAAAAGGGTGAAAGTTCATCGCTTGATATAGATGTCTGATAATAATTCAGTTGCAAGGCTTTTATTTCTCCAGTGAGAGAGATACAAGAAGGACAAAATTTACTTCTGCCTTCAAGGTACAATCCTCTAAGTGGTTTGGGGTTTCGTGTGGTTTTCTTTCTTTTTTTTTTTTATTTCAATAACACTGACACAGTGGAAATATGTGAAATTTAGTATCAGCTGCATTTTATTACACCAACTAAGTACTGAAGAGCTTTATGAACATCACAAAATAAATTACAAAAAACTCTAATGATGGGCCTGGGGTAACTTCAATTTCACTTTGCCATACTAGGGAAGAAATGGTGTACTTTTCACTTGGTCTTTAAAAGGCAGCAATCCTTCTTGTAAAATAAAACTGAAAGTGGGTAACTACCTTGCAGCCTTAGAAATCTTTCCACACAGGCTTCTTGGGACTAGAACGTACAGTGTCATCTCTACTACAGTGTAAACACTATAACTTTTCTAACTTGTTGGCTAAGGCTACAAACCTCCTCTGCAGGATCTGCAAGACATGTTCAGGTATAAGGTCTCCACTGAAGATGGTTGAGAGTGGGTCTTGCCCCAGCTTGCTGGTTACTGAGCAACTGCACATGCCAAAAGGGAAGTGTGGTATTGCTCCACTCAGTCTAAAGGACTGCTAGGAACCAAGCAAGGGCTCAGTGTATTATGAAAGAATAAATAAGAAAAGCTAAACCATTAAAATAAATTTCTTTCACAAAGGATTTCTGATGCTGAAGGTCATAATTGCTTATAATATATTCAAAACATGCACAGGACTTCCAGCACATAAAACCCCAAAGAAGCTTTCCCAGAAATTGTCATATAAAGTCTGCTGCAAAGAGTTCTCCAGGGCAAACCCCTGCACTAGCCTGACTCTCCCTGACTTCAAGCCCAGTCCTGCAGCATTTATTTATGTGGACAATTCCATTTGCAATACTCATGACTGCACAGATTAAACTACTCATGACAGAGCAAGCCTCAACTCAAACAAGTCAGTTCAAGTAATATTAGGAATAGAAAAAGACTAATACATGTGCTTTAAATAATTCTGGCTCCATAATATCATGCTGTAAGTTGAGGGGAAGTTGCAGAGAACTCACTGAAGAGCCCTGTTTCCTACCTAATTAAGGACAATGACAGTAAGGGAGTCAGGCACATCCTTTTCATATTAAAGTGATTATATCATATATTTTAATACTTAATCTGTCTGATTCTTTTTGCTAGGTGTCTTATAAAGCATATATTAATGCCACTATTTCTCATGGTACTGCCTTAGTCTGTGATAGTAAAAGACACAATTGTTCTTTGTTTCTTACTTTTTGTAAGAATGGGTTTTACCTTTTATCTATTTATATTTGGAAAAATTCCCAGTAGTGTGATTATGTAGGTGTATAGTTCTTTCAAGATTTTTTTTTTTTTTTTTTTATTAAAAGTTTTAAAAACAAGCTTTGACAAAAACATTTTATATTTTTTTGGGTTGATTGGTTTTCTTAGTATCTTCAGAGTTTTCTCAAAGTAAATTCTTTCTTTTTCTCAGTTATAATTTTAGATCTTTCATCCCATGTCTTGCCTAAAATTGCCTACCCTTTATTCATTACAAGGCATATAATGATATTTAAAGTATTTAAAATGTTTTACAGAATCTTGTGACAAGCAATAGTTTCCTGATTTAAAAACCAATATATTCCATGAAAGCAGAATTTGTTCTCTCACCTCAACTCTGCCCATATAGTGCTCACCTGTGAACAAAGAATAAAAATTGCCTACATTAAGAGGGATCTTTAGAAAAATGCTAGATATGCACTAATGCAATTACAGAAAGCACACTTCCCCAAAATGCCTAGTTTGCACCAAATCTTTATTTTCCCCCACAGATTTCTGCTACAAACTAATAGATAATAAAAGCTACGAGTAACTGATAGCTCTCCTAAGGATTGCCATCTGAAAAGTGTCTAATTCTAGCTGGAAAATCTGTTCAAATTATTAACAGAGCAGGTTATTCCTCTTACAGAGGTAAATACTAATCAAAAGGCAACAGCCCTTATCATCTTGTCCATTTTCCAGGCTGAAATGCTTCATCTCTCAAGAATGCATTCCCTTTACTGGAATGATGGGTGTGCTCTGTGCTCTAACTTGGTGGAGCTCACCCTCTGCTTAAGCCACAAACCCCTTCCATTAATCTCTTCTCCTTTCCAGAGCTGATCTCCTCTCCTCCTTTCTATCCCCAATGAAATTTGAGCATTTCAAAACTGAAACCACACACTTTTGTGGAGCACACTGGGACCAATTATCTAGGAATACACTGCGGTTTGGAAAAGTATTAATTTCCATGACTTGTAGGATACACCAAAGGAATTAATAACAAGATGTCATCAGTGTAGTGTCAAAACTTCTTCCAAAATCAGGAAGGCACCTCCCAGACAAGAGGGTGACTAAACACAGGCTCTCCCTGCTTTATGAAGGTAACCTTTTAATGGGAACCCTGAGATCTAGCCTGAAGTCTGCCAAAGGTTTCCCTTGATTCTCAGTTCTCTTGTCTGCAGCTGCAGGGCCAAGGCATTTGTACTGTGTTTGCCTCACAGAGGTTGGAGCGCCAAGTTCAGGAATATCTGTAAATCTCTTGGAAAGCAGTAGTGAGAAAAAGGTGTAAGAGCAATGCATCATCTGCTCCCTGAGAACCCCTCCAGTATTAGAGAGCTTTGAAGCTGTTACACAAAGGAGGCACTTTAGAGAAAGCCTGGGTGTTTATGTAACAGAATCAAAGAAGTGCTTGCTGTTCTCCAAACGATCTGTCAGTTCTCCTGAGATGCCTGAAAGAAGATCGAGGTTTAGAACTCACTTGAAAAAATATGTGTATTTTTGCTTTGCTCCTATGGAGGCAAGCCGTGACTCACAGGTGACATGTAAAATGTAAGACGAGCCTGTGAGAAGAGTCAGGAAAAAAACCCCAAACATTCAAGGGAAAGGGAAAGGGAAAGGGAAAGGGAAAGGGAAA
>VXBU01032193.1:219802-232698 GCA_013400315.1 Bombycilla garrulus | reverse complement strand
CTTCCCTTCCCTTCCCTTCCCGCCGGCACCGCAGTGTCTCCGCACCGCCGCAGCTCCCGTGCACCCACCAGTGCTCACACAGCCACCGGAACATTCAAATAGCCGCCAGAACATTCAGCCACTCGCCGGAATATTCATCTATTCACCAGGTTCTTACACACATCCTGTTACCAAGTTACCGTACTGCTACTAGCTCTATTTATGCCCCTACCAGAGTAAGGAATTAAGCCACAATTTCACAGAATCATGGAATCACTGAATAGTTTCGATTGGAAGAGAACCTTGATGATTATCTAGTTCCAATCCCCCTCCCATGGGCAGGGATGACCGGGATAGGCCAGGTTGCTCAAAGCCCCATTCAGCCTGGCCTTGGACAGTTCCAGGGATAGGGCATCCACAACTTCTCTGGGCAACCTGTTCCAGTCACATCACCCTTGCACTAAGGAATTTCTTCTCTGTCAGATTTCCCCTTGTCTTGTCACTACATGCCCTTGTAAAAATTCTCCCTCCAGTTCTCCTGCAGGCCCTTCAGGTACTGGAAGGCTGCTCTAAGGTATCCCCAGAACCTTCTGCAGGCTGAACAATCCCAACTCTCTCAGCCTGTCTTCATAGGAGATGCACTCCATCCCTCTGAGCACCTTGATTTCATTGGATTTTCCTGCTGTTCTGGCTACATGTAGAAAATATTTACACTTATCACTATTAGACACATCTCTCAGACAGGCACATACATTTCTGTAAGGTGCATGGACAGCATGTACTCCTTCTGCTAGGTATATTTACAGGGTATTCTCAGAGTAATTGCAGGGTACACACAGATCTTACACATCCTAAAATGGCTGCTTTGGCACGTGGCATTGCTCTTGCCAGGCTGTCACATGCCTGGGAGTCCTGTGCAGGACACCACAGAGCATGTGGCAGCCTTGTGCCAAGCGCCTGGCCTTTTGTGGCTATCATGTATCTGGAAGTCTGAGATAAACTCCAGCAGCTCTCATGTTGCATCTGGAAACATCTTGAACTAAAGGAGATGCTTTAACCTGGTAGCTGCAGTACTGGCCAGGAGTGAAAACAAACAATCAGCAGCTCACAGCTTGCACTGGCCTACCAGTTACATCCCTTCTTCTCTCTGTCAACCCAGCCTTGAAACATGAGTATCTAAAAGCAATACTGAGTGTTCCAATGAGCAATGGGCTTGGGGACTGCTGTGCTAAAACCAGCAAGCTCATTTGCAGCTCTAGGACTGTGTCACTCTAAAAAGCCCTATGGCTTTTACTCGCCTTCTATTCTTGACAAATTATGATACACTACATTGCAATCATACTTTCCCGTTCAAAATAAGCTACAAAGGGGAGAAGTTGCTGTCCTCTGTCACCCTCGAAGTAGAGAAGATTTTCCTATATTCAGTTCCTGTGTTTCAGTTTGTGCCTTTTGCTCCCTTTCCTGTCCCTGGGCACCACTGAAAAGTCTAGTGCTGGCCTCTTGTCAACTGCCCTTAAAGATATTTGTAAGCATTGATGGTTCTTTCTCAGTTGCCTCCTCTCCAGGATAAACAATCCTAGCTTTCTCAGCCTTTCCTCATAAGCAAGATGCTTCAGTCCCCCAGCCATCTTCATAGTCCTCTACTGGACCTACTCCATGTCGAGAGAACCTTCTTTTGTACTGAGGAGCACAGAACTGGACACAGCACTCCAGATGTGGCCTCACCAGGGCTGAGTAGAAGGGCAGGATAATCTCCCTCGACCACACTCTTCCTAACACACCCCAGGATACCACTGGCCTTTTTGGCCACAAGGCACATTGCTGGCTAACTTTTGACCACCAGGACTCCCAGGTCCTTCTCTGCAGAGCTGCTTTCCAGCAGGTCAGCCTCCAGCCTGTGCTGGTGCCCTGGGTTTTTCTTCCCCACATGCAGGACTCTGCACTTGCCTTCTTTGAATTTCACTAGGTTCCTCTCTGCCTTGCTCATGTGCCTATCTAGGTCTTGCAACATGGCAGCACAGTACTTTGGTGTGTCAGCCACTTTCCCTAGTTTTATATCATCATCAAACAATGCAGGTACACTCTGTCCCTTCATTCAGGTCACTGATTAATAAGGTGAACAAGACTGGACCCAGTGCTGACCTGTGGGAACACTGCTCGCTAAAGCCCTCCAACCAGCCGGATCACAACACTGAGCTCCGCCACTCAGCCAGTTCTCAATCTACCTCACTGTCCACTGACCCAGCCCATTTCCCTTGGTGAATCCATGCTGACCACTCCTGATAACCTTCTTTTCCTCCACTTGCTTAGAGATGACATCCAGGATGGGTTGTTCCAAGGATGAAGGCGAGATTGACTAGCTTATAGATTCCTAGGTTTCTCCTTTTTGTATTTTTTCAAGACTGGAGCAACATTGGTTTTCCTCCAGTCTTCAGGCACTCTCCCATATCCATGACCTTTCAGAGATGATGGAGAATGGTTTAGCAATAGCATCAGCAGCTCCCTCAGCACTCTTTGAACCCTCTTACCCAAGTCCTGTGGGTTTGCTTACCCATAGCTGCGTTCTCAAATGAGGGAGCAGCATACTTGTGAGTGACTGCCAGGACATTTTCTACCCATACTTTCCCCTTTACTGTCATCTAGTCTACTTCTCTCCAGCCTTTCTTGCTGGATGGTAATTTCCTCTTGGCAGCCGCTGTCTTGCCTTGCCCACTCACTGCCAGCTCTTCACTTGCAATATATTCACAGGGATGGAGAGAAACAACTTGCAGCAGCTTCCCACCTCTCTCTGCCCAGCCTGGTGCAAGGCCAGTGCCCCAGATACAGTGTTTGAACTGCAGCTGCCACACTCCCAGGGCTGCTGGCTGATGAGGCCGAGTTGCAGAGTGCCAGGCAGGCAGCATCAACCAGCAATGGCTGAAAAAGAACATTTCCTTCTCACAGCTGTCATTATTTGAATTGATATAGAAGAAGGTATACTTTGGTAATGGTTGTTTGTGCATGGAGTTTTAAGAAAAGCTGTTCACATCTCAAGGCAGTAAAGGCAGCTGTGTAGGAGAGCTAACTTAGCAAGCAAAATGGACAAAACCCTTGCTTTAACAATGCCCCATTTAAAAATGTGAGATATAAGTAAAAGCGAGGTGGGAGGCAAGTTATTTTAATAAATTTTAATCAAGGTACAAACTTAAGTAGATATAGCACCTCCAGAAAATAATCTAGTCCCAACTGTCTGTGCCTCTCTGAGAAATCATCGAGTTTTTCAAGACACCTAATTTCACAGCAGTTACCTGAAAAGGAGTTAAGAATAACAAATTAGTGATTGATCAGTCAATGAAAAATGCAAACTGTCCAGAAAAAAACCCAAAAATATTATTCACAGATTTCCCCACAGTGACTAGCATAGTGACATAAATGAACTGGGGAAACTTAATTGCTCTCTTTTGCACTGGGATGCAACTGTCTATGCCAATGACTCACTGCACACAAACACTGGCAGCATCTCAAAAAGTTGTAAATTTAAAAGTGAGATATTACAGCACATCAGGAGAAACTCCTAAAATTAAATTCCTGACATAGCTCCAAATTTCATTATTTTGATCGTTTTGAGTTGTACATTTTTAGCTTTTTCTTTGATTGCCATGTTACTTTTCTTCTTTGTCACAAAATTACAGTAGAAACTGTAGCACTGGTAGGACTTGTATTAAAACCAGGGCAGCTGGTTGGTGAGGGGCAGGCAAAGACAAAACGGTGAAACAGGACTCTTAAGATGTAGCTACAGGATTACTGAGTGCAGCATGGATCCTGGGAGAATAAAAAGGTACCAAAGGGAAACAAGAAACAGTCTCTTGTGTTTTCTTCATATCTTTTGAAGAACTGAGAATTTTCCATTACAGCAAAATCTCTGTGGCTAAATGGTATTTATTTTTCCCAGTATATTTCCATGACTTCAGCCTTTAGATAAGAAGCAAATGACTGTATCACTCGTCACAGGGCAAGGTAGAGGCATATAGACATCTTTATGTGTTTTGGAAAAAATTCCTAAGGGTTAGGTGAAATTTTACTCACCAAACAAATTTTTAACTTCAGATTCAGGAACATAAAATGGTGGGCCTGAAAGAAAAGGGGTGAAGCTAATCAGAGAGGAGACATGGGAAGAAGACAAAACTTACACTGGACAGTAGGAGAGCCAGCCCCTTCATTCACAGCACCTGGCCTGTAATTGGCCCCAGGGTGTAGGAACCAGAAAACATGTCCAGGAACTCCTGGAACCTTGGTGGGACAGACAGCTTCAGGTGTTGCTGCTGCTTCAGCAGGGAATCATGAGTGGGACGTGGATATGACCACTGTCAGTGTGCTGTGTGAATCCAGTCTACAATCTCTTTATACTACAGTGGCATGATTAAGGCTAAGAGCTGAACAATGTCAGAGGGAAAGCAATGAATTAAACTGTTGCTGCTTGTGATAGCAAGACCTTTTTTTGGGGGGGGATAATTATGCTGAAGGGCCCAAAAGCAGAAAAAGATCTCTTTCCTTTTTGAGTTAATATTAACTAAAAAATCTCCCACTTCAGTACATAATGAAAATCTATAAAAGGAAAAATATCTTATGATTTTACAGAATTTCACCTCTTCCAAGTACATTCAGAGCATGGTAGTGGCTGAGAGACACATTGGCTTGCAAATACTGGATAAACAGCATGAAGCTGATGTTCTTGGGCGTGTTTCAAGCTCCTGAGGCCAGACAGGATTTACTAAGTGCTCTGACTTCCAGCTTCATTGTAGCAGCCACACTTATAGTTTCATTGCATTGTTAATATATCATGACTGTCCTCAACTTACCCTTACCATGTTTGAATGCTAGAGGAAACACAAATTTAGTCCCAAGCTTGGTTAATATCTAAACTTTTTAACACACAGTTATACTAGTATCGCCAGCTAACAAAGCTATGCAGATTAAAATCCTGGGGAAGATACTAATACATCTATTGTATCTTTATAAAATTAGTATTAGAGCTAAATCACAACACGAACAGTACAAAGTTCTCACCTTTATGTTTGTTTGGATCATATGAAACTGTAACAAGGAGATAAGAAGAACTTTTCTCCACTAGGTTGATCATCAAACTGGCATAACTTAAAAGGAAAAAATTATACTTTATTATTTCTGTAAAGCATTCACGCATAGCATTCAAGCAGAACTTGAACTGAACTGCACAAAGACACGAAAAACATAAAATACCGGTTGTATTTATTCCTCATAAACAAGCATTTATCTTTTTTTTGCACATTCAACTCAAGATTAACAGACAAAGTATTAATCTGCCACAGTCTAGAATACAGTACACAGTACAGTACTGATATTTTAAAATTATTGTGAATTGAAGATTCTGTATTTAATTAAAAAATCCCCTGAGCAGGTTCAAACTAAATTTCGGCTGGCTATAGGCAAGAACAAAAATTTGTGATCAAGGAGAGTGAGGAGAAAAAGAACAAAGACAGAAGAAGTAGACGTGATGAAAAGAAAATAATAGAATTCAGATGAGACTTGCAGCTCTGCTTCTGCTGGGTTGGAACAAACCACATATTTTCCCACCAAGAGGCAGGGTGGCTTCCTGAAGGAAGAGTAGAGCACTCTGCAACTGCAGCAGTTGCTTGTGGTAGAGAAGAACTTGTGTAGGTTGGTCCTTTAAATGAAAAAGGACTCATTAACAAGTCACAGGATAAAAAACTTGTCACTGATACATCAGAGAAAAGACAGTGCAGTCTACTAACCGTTGTCTGTCACGTGGATTCACAGCTACAAGAGCTCCTCTGTCCCAAACCCCATCAAACTTGCCAACTATTGAGCTATAAGGAGATAAAGAAAAGGCTTAAAAATTGTAAAAAGAGACCTTCATCTTTTTTCAGACACTTTTGTGAGGTCACAAGGATTCTGCAGCTAATGATGCAGATTCTGCATTGCCTTTTTGTTATGGTACAGCATTTTCATTATCCAAACCAACAGGATCTGGAACTCAGGAAACCCTCCTGGTTCTTTGTCCTGCTGCAATAGCAAAGAGGTGTGGGAATAGGTCAGTGCTTCCCCATCATTAGGGGCCACTGAGACACAGCAGCAAGGAAGGAATGTCATTTTAGCACATTTGGGCTACAAGTCTGGGTGTTCAGCAAGCGCATCTTGCTATCTAACATGCTCTGAGCCCATCAACAGTTCTTGACCACCTTCTAAAAACCACGCATAATTTCATATGCAGGCTAAGGAAGGTGCCTTGTTGCTTTACTCAGCAGATTCAGTAACTTTAGACACCTGAATTCCCAGCTACATGCCCAGGACAGTTAGTTTCTGCTTGCAATTTGTTTAATGCTAGAAAAGCCAAGTTACACTGCTGCTTGCCTCAGTGCAACTCTGCTGCAGACACTAGTTTTGCTCCTGGATATGCTGGCAGATGGCTTCAGTGGCCACACAAAGTCTGCAAGTAAGCAAGACTATCGAGAAATGCCTTTAATAATGGACGGTAAGAGCAGCTAGAATGACACAAAAGACAAGAATATCTGGGGATAAGAAAGAGCCTTGGTTTTGATAATGATTAAAATAGGAGGTTAGACAGTAAGGTAGTACTAAAATAAATTGTGTAGTTTTAAAGAAAGTTTGAATGAGTTTACTTAAAAAATGTGGCATGGAATTGTGCAAATACCCTTCTGCCTGCTGGGCAGGTGTCAGAGTCCAATTGCATCACCTCTGTCTTCACCTCTGCACAGGTTTTGGCTAGGGTAGAGTTACTTTTCTTCATAAGTAGCTTGCATTGGGCTGTGTCGGATTTGGGCTTGAAATTACGTTGATAACACACGGACAATTTAGTTACTGCAGAGCAGCACTTACACAGCACCAACATCTTTTCTGCTCCTCACCTTGACACCAGTGAGTAGGCTGGAGAGCACAAACTGAACAAGACACTGGGTTGGGACACAGCAGGCCCAACTGACCCCAACTGAGCAAAGGGATATTCCAGACCATCTGCTTCCATTCTCAGCAGTAAAACTGAGTGGGAGGTTAGCGGAGGGGGGCACTGGCTGGTGGCTGGCTAGGCATCAGCTGCTTGGTTGGTGGTGGGCAACTGCTTTCATTTGCACCACTCGTCTTTCTTGTGTGTTTTTTTTCCTTCCAACTTATTGAAATTCCTTTTTAATTATTGAACTGTTTTCATCTCCACACACTTTTCTTTCTTACTTTTACCCTTCTAATTGTCCCCCATCATCTCGTGATGCGGGAGTGGGCAAACAGCTGTATGGTGCTTAGTTCCACCACCTTAACCGGAATTAAACCATGAGAACTTCTCTCTGCCCACAGCTGTTTTCATTACAATGGCATTACTAAGTCTCTGGCATCTAACCTACAAGCTGATCTTGTATTTCCCAGTCTACTGTGATGAGACATGATAACACTTTCAAGTGCTGACTTCTTTTAAAGTTTGCCAAGTCTAAGCATCTAATTTAAATAACCAGCCTCGTAACTGAAAGGAATTTTTAAAAGAGACAGTTAAACAAGCAATGGACATGCAGGTCACAAAGGAAGATTTAGTGGGGCAGGTGACAAACTTGATCTTCTGAGGCTTGGAGGCAGTTCTCCTCACTGCGTAGCTGAGTCTGCTGGGTGACCTCAGGCAAGCCACTGAGGTTTTCTGCACTTGGTTTTTCTTTCCAACTTTAATCTGGTCTAACTGGAAAGGCAGCAGTGGCTCCAAACATTCATTTCATCTACTTTACTCCTCAGCAATTTCATCAAGGCCTACAGACATCCCAGACTGCAGGCAGGCTCATGCTATGGCCTTGTCCCAGCTCTGGTCTCCTGGCTGCCCAGATCTCAGGACCCGCTGAGTGTCTGGGTGCTCCTTGCCCCTTTGCACATCCAATTTCCTTCACAACACAATGAAGTCATGAGGAAAAGATCAAAAAAGGCACACAGGTGTCTTTCATCCTGATGTGGAGTCAGGATGAAGTTAAGGTATGAGGGAATGCTTCCCTTGGGTGTACCTTTCACTGTTTCACACTGCTATGTGTTTTCATGGCATTCAGCATGGGTTAGGTACTGCTACAGCTAACAAAATTTAACATTTAAATCAGAAATTCAATATCTGCTGAAAACCCACTGGATTTAAGAGTAAACTTGTGAATTTCTATCTCTGCATATGTTTAGTAGTTTCAGTAAATGCAATTTTTGATTTTCTTTTGAAGCCTTGCAGCCATAATTGTATTAGGAGGTACAGTGATTGTGTAATATAACTGTTTTACATATGTCCCAGAATTCCCAGAAAGAGCAGTAATTCCTGTTACTCTTTAACTAGCAAGAGTCTCTGAAAGGTCCCATTCTGACAAAGGTCAGGAGCACATCTGAGTTTTCTTCTAATGAGTGCTAGGCTAATGGAGATGAAAGGGACCTGTTAGTAGGCCAGCCTCAGCAAGAGAGAAATAAGTTTAATTTCCATAATTACAGGGTAATTAACCAAATTGTCTGTACACAGAAACTAGAAGTGTGTGTGCATTTTTCCAGTCACAGGTATCTGCTGACTGATGTTGGGAATACAGTTCATTTTGCATCCAGAACATCTATCTGCCCATTTATTCTGTGACAACAAACTATGTACTGGATCCAGTGATATGCACGGAAATTGTAACTAAAGTATTATTCCACCATGTTGTGATAGAAATTACAGGTTTCACCACAGTACTTGCTACAAAACTTACGACTGCATTTTAAAAAAAATTCTGAGAAGCTTAAGCAATCCTTGCACAACTTGTCAACTCACAGCAAGATTTAAAGGGATCTACAGTGTAGCAAGTAGCTACACTGGAGGGACAAGGCAAGTAAGAAACCAGGTTGTATGGATAAGTCACTAGTTACATATGTACACTATTCAAACCAACTGGAGGCACCTGCAGCAGCAGAAGTCCCAGTCATGGTCTACTCCATGAAAGACTCTGGACTCCAGTAATGAACAGTCTTTTTTTCCAGTGGTTTGGCAGATTGAAAAAAAAAGATCATATAAATACATATAAATACTGTGTTCTGGTATCCTGAACTACCTATTGCACCTATTGTATGTACTAGTTCTGGAAAGCCAATCAAAGTAAATGCTAAGACTTTGCCTCCTTCTTACTGAACAGCCTTGGAACAAATTCTTGTGCCTGACAGTTGTTTGTAAGAAGAGCAAACAAACACAAAAAACTTCACGAAAACCTTACAATCTAGGGAAAAATCACATCAGAGTAAGAACTGCAAGAGGAGGGAACTATTGTGCTAAGACACGTCTGGATATATTCTCTTTACTTTTACTAAGTTACTCTGAGAAAGGGATTCTGCTGAAGTTTTGCTTCATGGAATTCATCAGTAATGTTAAAGATAATTTGGTTTCACTGTAAAAGCAAAAATGTTTTTTGATAGCTTTCACAGAATGGCTTGGAATAAGAAGACCATTTAAAGATAATTCATTGTCATCCTTAACGATTAGCAATAGAATTAGACTTTTGTTGGAGATTGGCCATTCAAATTTCCCACACAAATTAACACAAGTTTGCTTGAGAGGACATGACAAATCTTTGCCTGATTCAAATAAAATAATAGTATTGGACAGTATTAATACATATTCGATTATGGTGAATTGTAAAACACGATTCTTACCTGGACAAATCATAAATACTGCAGCAGTAGAGGGAAATGTTGCCAGAGGTACTCTACAATAAAAGCAAAGGAAACAATCCTTATCAGATAACTATCTTTAAATATGCACTCATAAGTATATATTTATAATTCACATCTTAAAATATACCCATACAATATTAAAAATGAAATTTTAAAAAGACATTTATGTGTAACAGGGAAAAACACTGAGAAATATTTTTAGTTTTAGTTTACTGAGGGAACTCTTCTGATCCCCTCCAGAGAGGTTCTAATCTATCAGGGCATTCAACCATCTAGTTTTAAAATACATTCCTTCTACATTCAGATGCTTCACTTTCATAAGAAGGCCAAAGTAGTTAAGTTCACAAGAACAACTTCTCAGTCCAAAAATACAACTCAGAGCTTCCTTTTAGACTCTTCAGGAGAGATGAATGATTACCAGTAAAACAGATGCATAAAAGCAGAATGACTTGTTTGCTCAGTTATGTCAGCATTGCATGATTAACCACACCAGATCATTTGACAACACAGGAGACATACCTGGAACATTTTTGCTCCTGAAATCTCAGGAACTGGCTCCTCACAATAAGGCAGACTGTGTTCTGAAAAGAAATCCTTCACTGCTTGCTCACTGACTTCCACACCAATAACACTGTGCCCCATGTCCGCCAGCCTGCACACAAGAGAGAGAAGGCCCAGGTTTACATGAGGCCCACGGGCTGGGCAAAATGTGTATCTCCCATGTGTCATTTATTCATTAGGGAAAGCCTAGTTTTAGGATGCCCGGTTATGCCTAATCCTGACTTTCTGAAGTGTTCACATTGTATTGAACACCTCCCTTCCATGACCTGAGCTTAAATCAGCACCACTCAGCATACAGTTGACGAGGACTTAAATGCTTTATTTAGATGCAGTGAATTATTCATTTAGTCCTGCTAACTCGATGAAAACAGAGGTGATCACACTGAGAAACTGTCCATTTCAGAAAAGTGCTGTGCTCTGAACTGAAGTGAGTGGGGCACACTGTCCACCCAGCTGCCTGTGTGGCTTGGCAGGAACGGGCAGCAAAAGAGGCACAGTAACCTCCGTGTTGCTGCTGCTCAGCAAAACACCAATGTGTCAGAGCCCACAGTCAGCATAGGAAGTTGCTACTCTGATAAAACCTGCTGGCTGGATTACTTGAAGATGCAGTACAGATTTTGGTTTGTGTTCTCTCCCTCAAAGAAAAAACACTGGCTCATATAGACCCTAATTTTAAATACAACACTCCCTCCCCACCCTCACCACCCCCCAAAAAAAGGAAAAAAAAGGTAAAAATAAAATAAGAAGTACAAAAAGAAAAAAAAGGAGTTACATTTAGCCCAAATCACTTAAATTTCCAGAGTGGCATGCCACAAGGTCTCTTCAGAATGTTGTCTGACACAACTTACCTCATCATGGGCAATTTAAGCTGGCATTGCTATGAAAAGCAGCAGCGGTAAGGGCATAGTTTCAGTCACTCTATCCATCTAAATTCGGCATTTCCCAAGCTGAACTTGGGACAATCAGGAGGACTTTCAGGTCAGACCTTATCCATTCAATTCATGCTACTATACAAAACACCAGCTTCCTCCTCCCTTCAGCTTCCAGTGACATTGCTTTCCTGGCAGTGGAAATGTGGCACATTTCCACTGGCCAATATAAGGAGAGCAATTCCCCCCCTTCCTCCCTTCCTCCCACTCTCCCTCCCCACATCAAGTAAGATTTTTGCTCTTATAATGTGTGTTTTACCATTTCATCTCTACTGCTTTACCACAAAGTGGGAAAAATATCCTCAGTCCACTCCTGCCATTTAAAAGAACATCCAGATACTTTTGGAGGAGCCTGCAGAAGAACAGACATATTTTACTTACTTAAATACTCCGCGAGTATTTGTGCTGGCACATGAAAAGCCAAGCGCCGCACACTATGGCAGGTAGCACAAAAACTCCACAATGGCACATATGTTATTAGCTCAACCTGCTTCGTACCATTAGAAATAAAAACATAAAATAAAAGCATTCACCTTCCATTTACATAGCAAGAAAGCAAATTTCAAGTCATTCAGAAATTAACACATTTTTGTTTGTTTTTGCAAGTAAACAATCCAACCAACCCACCTCTAAGAGGTGATTTTAAACAGAACGATCATGAAACTTCTGCATCAAGCAAATCACTTCTAGGGTCTTGAAAGACCATATTATCAAGTTTCCTCTCTTAGATCCTTGTCTTTTACTGCATGGTAGTTGCTCTGATGCTCTCTGCATATTGTTTCAAGCCCCAGTTTCACAGTATGAACAACAGTGCAAAGCTTCTCCATCAAAAAATGTAAAATTTTCTATCGAAGCTCTAAGGTTTAAAACCTGATTCAAGAATAAAAGCTCTAAATTAATTTCAATACTTTAATTTCTCTATTCTTTGACCAAACGTAGGCCAAAAAAAAATCTATATTAATTTTTGGTTTGTGCCCATGCAGGATAATTTGCTTTTTGCAAATGTTGCATTTTCAGTTAAGAGTTTCTCGAACGAGCCAAGCCACTCAGCTCATGGCATTACTTAAAACAGCTTATGCAGAAGAGCGAAGTCACGTACGGATGCCTTTGTTCCTTGTGAAACCCGATGTTACCCATTTCCCATCTTTGTAGCCATTCCTCCTCTGTCACCACTCTCTCTTTCTGTGACCCAATATCAGAGCCTTCCAGGAGCCCGGATGCATTCACTGAATGGTCCATGTCTCCAGGGTGTGCTTGTAGCTGTGAAAAAAGAAAGAAGAATTACCCCCAGCGAATGCATAGTTTGGAACTGGCTCTTACTTCCTCGAACCGGACAAAAATTTAGTAGATCTCAAGAGATCACAATTTGGTGACCGAACGCGACAGAGCAACTAGCACACTCTTGCTACCGATAGCTTCGGCCAGACCCCGCTTTCCCGGGGCGGCTGAACGCGCCTGTCCAGCACTGCGGGGCCGCCGGTGCCCTCCCTTTTCGCACCCATCGAGAAGACCCCCTACCCCGGTAACGAAGGAGGGAGATGCCGACATTTCCCTCCCGGGAAACCCGCGGGCAGAAGGCGGGGGCGAGCGGCTGCTCGGGGCCGGGAGAGCCGCGGGGTGACCCGTGGAGGCTCAGCGCCGCCCCGCCCGGCGCCCCCCGCCCAGGCAGCGGCAGCCGCGGTACCTGCGCGGCCGCGGGTCCCGCGAGGGCGGCGGGACCGGGGCGGGGCCTCC
>VXBU01032193.1:176798-219653 GCA_013400315.1 Bombycilla garrulus | reverse complement strand
CCCCGTCCTCACCACCCCGCTTCACTGTTCCTTCCCCCTTCCTTGCCCCTTCTCCACCCTCTTCTCCCCGCTGCAGCTCTAGCAGGAGGCGGCGGGGACACGCGTGAATGTGCTCTCCGGCCCCCGAGCGACCCGGCCCCGAGGTGAGTGCCAGGCGCCGACCGCAGCGCCTGCCCCGCCGCCGCCCGGCACCGCCCCCGCCCGGCTCCGGTGCAGCCCAAGCCGCTGGGACTGTCCTGCCCCGGGCGCTGCCCCTCGGGACCCCCGCTCGCCGCCAGCTGTCACAGCCGCGCTTTACTCGAGGTGAGTTTTAGGGGTGCGTGCACTCCCCTTGTTGATCAGGTTGCTGTCGCTTCCTCTTAGTCTCTGACAGTGTGTGTCTGTGTGGTGTCTTTTCTTAATTTTTTTCCTCTTCCCCAAAGACAAACTTGCTGCCAACTGTGCAGGTAAGCCTCCCAGAGCTTTCCAATATAGGCAAGGCATTACAGACGGATGAAACGTTATCGAATGTGACAGCGCATTATGCATCTCCTTTTAAAGGGCTTATTTTCTCAGCCAGTTAAGATGTCTACGGGATAGGATGCAAAGTCATGTAAAGCTTAGTAGAGTAAGCCATGTTTGTTTGTTCAATAAAAATTTGTGTTGTTTTGGGAGGGTTTTTTTTTTTGGTTTGGCAGGGGAAGTGGGACAAAGTATCACACACCTGATTATTTTTCTCCCTTTCTCCTCACCTCCTTACCCTATTGAAGGGGTAAGAGCAAAAATATGTCTGTGATTCTGTACAGTTGACCTCTGTCTTTCAAAATGGGTGGCTTCTCTGAATCTGAAATATTTTTAACAAACTTCCTAGTAATTGGTAACAGACACTTTTTCTACTCCCCACATACACAATGCAAAATTTGCGTGTTCTTTTGGTCTTCTTGGATAAAAGGGCCTGACAGCAGCAGCAGACTGTGATCACCTGATGGTCACCAAAATGAGTCACCTGGTGCCTTGCTTGGCACTCCTTGCTCAGTTCTCCTTGCTCAGTTGGAAGCCTCCATTGTAAGGGCCATGGCATGCCAGAACAATTATTTACCATCAGAAGCTTACCTGACACAGAGTGATAGTGTTGTGCCACTGATACATAAAGAAAGCTCCAGGGGGGAAAGGCCACCATTTTCTGGGGTGTTATGGGGCAGTTTAGGGAAATCTCATGTAAATGAAACTGATTGGTTTTGTTTTCTCTAGTCTCCAACCTCATCTACCCCCATGCAGTGGTAAGTTACAGTGAAATTATGCTAATTTTTTAAAAAAAATTTTTTTTTTTTTTTGGTAATAGAGATTGACTTAATTTTTTTCCTACCTCTGGCTAGTTGTAATTGGAGGGGATACATGCCAGAAACAAAGTTTAATTTTGTATTGGATTGTTTGAACTAATTTTTCACTTACATGGATAGCCTCATGTGATTTCTCTTCTTCTCACAAATAATCTCTTCTGTTTTAAGAGGAGGATGAAGCACGAATTTACTTGACTTGAATCAGTTTAATATAAAATTTTGTAGAAATTCCCACTCTCTTCCTGTTACCTTGACTTTTAATGGAATATCTGAAGGTACAGCTGCCTTGTCCATCACTGGTAGCTTGAATAAGGAAGTTGCATCCTGAAACAGGGAGAATTGAGAAGTCTCTCATATATACATTAAAAAAAACCCTCCCAAAAAACATAATTACAAACTGATTCCTATTACAACAAGATAATATTCATGATGCAGTGCTGTAGTACAAGGGGTTTATTGACACTTCTTTTCTGTATGTTGTAGAGCACTCTTTAGACTTACTTCTTCCTCTAGGCTGTCTTTGTGCTTTACTCCCTGTGAAAAGAATGCCTTTGATAATACCATTTTAAATATGCTTTCATAGTTCTGTATCATACTTTCTCACACTCTATGGTTTCCAGTTTACATGGTTCATTCTGTGCTCCTACCAATGCAGTCAAGGACAGCTACAGAGTGCTCTCATACCATAAATATTTTATCTTTGTCCTATAGAATACTTAGCAACAAACTTTGTAATATTCCAATCACTTACAGCTGCAATATAATGGCAGTCTAGACTTCAAATACTGATGTCTTTTCCTAGGAGGCTGTGCAATTCTTGGAACTGGTTGTTCATCTGGTATTAAATGTCTCTTCAGTACACTGTTTGGAAAAGTGCTTTACAGTGTATATCTCTTCCTGCCAATAAATCAGTAGTTAGCAGGATGAGTGTTACTCTGAGTGGTATTTGAATGCTTGTATCAGCATTGAGCTGATGTCTGTTCACTTTGCCAACCCAAATTCCAGTCCAGGTCTTCATGTAATGCAAATCAGATTATTGAAATCCAGGATATGCTGATCTGGAACAGCCTGTCAAGATGCGCTCAGGGATCTTATCTGAATTACGAATTTAGTTTAAAATATTGTTCCTTTCCCTGAAAGCCTCATTCCCATTTTCCTCTCAAATTAACAGCCAAGCTGAACAGATTCTTACCTAGGTAACTCAGTGAAAAGTTGTACTGTAAGTGGCTGTGATTAGCTTTGCAAAGTCAAGCAATTTAAATTAATTATTGCCTACCTTTTTTCAGATCTAACAATACAATGTCAATGGGAAGGGTACGAACAAAGAAAAAGGCATGTTCTTCAGATCAGTCTCCAGACAACCTTCCCGTGAGGAGTTCTGGAAGACAGGTATTTATAATAAATTAAAAACACATCAGTTCATATTTTGCTTTTTTTAATTTTCTGTTGACATTTGGAAAGGAAGTGGGCTTCCTTGTGGGTAAGTTAGGTCTTAGAGTACTCATTCACAGAGAAGGAGAATGAGTTGATTCTGTGAATAAGCAGGTCAAGTTCTAATTTTGCAAACTATATTCAGAAAAGATAAATACTCTATATAACCTGTAAGTACTTAATGTGTTAAAAATACAGTCACAGATTTCTGTACAGTCAGACAAAGCTGTCTGCTTCCAGACAGAGGCCTAAACCAACATAATGCACAGTACCTTTGAAGCCCAGAAGAAACATCTGATATACAGTTTTGTATCCAAAAAAATGCTGTAAGCCTAGCCTAGTATTTTATTTGAGGCACAGAAAGGATTGCCACTTGTAATTCATATCAATAAGTATTATAAAAGAGGGGCTTTTCTGAAGGAGAAATAAAATTAATGCATGAGGCTTGACTCATTAACATACGATGGTGCTTAAAATACTATTTAAACTGTAAGCTTTGCGTATAATTTCTCCAGTGCCATCAATTAGACCAAAGCAAGACATTTTTAGATATAAATGATATTTCCAGTCTTACTGTGGGTTTGAGGTTTTTTTGGTGGATTTTTGTTTGGGTTTTTTTTAAGTAGAAAAATCTGACCTAATTTGACAGCTGTTTCATGCTGCGGCTATTTCACAATGGCTACAAAGATCTTCATTAGGATCATTTTAACTATGGGATGCCACTCACAAGCTGCATAACTGTGTGAATGCTGCATTGTAGAAGATGCATTTGTGTCATTTATGGTCAGATTCCAGCTATTCTCTATTAGGTGAAGAAGAAAGCGGCTGAAGCAGCAGAAGATGATGATGAAGCGTCAGAGAAGAAATATAGAAAGTGTGAAAAAGCTGGATGCACTGCAACATGTCCCGTTTGCTTTGCCAGTGCAGCAGAAAGGTTTGTTACTTTTTATTTGGGGTTTTTTCTTGGACTTTCTAAATCTGCAGCTGAAGATTAGGATTCTAACTATATTCTGAAAAATTCCTTCATAGCTAAGCAAAGAGGGAGAATTGAAAGATACTGCTAATAGGAGTCTTAAAATGCCAGGAAAATGTCACAAATTTTTCCTGTTGTCCGTAACTTTCTCCTTTGCAAGTTGCTAATTCAGATACGGAGTATCTTTGGGATATGTTTATTTATGTAATTAATGGTGTCCTCTGGAACATGCCTTGCTTCTGTGAAAGTGAGAGCATATTAGTGTAATCTGAGAAAGCTAAACTTGCTTTCAAGGTGGAAAATGAAACTGTCATTTACTGTAGAAAGTCTTTACCACTCTCACTGGAATGCTTTGTAGTCTGAGGTGAGATCCTAGCCTAGAAGTTGTAGGTCTTAGGAGAGACAGTCATACTTATCTGAACTCTTTGTTCTTGCACACTTTCTCTGCACTTTCACAAGTGCTTTTGCATTCTGATCCTGGTGGTTTTGAATGCATGGCAGCATGTTAGACCTCATTATGAAGCAGGCACACTGTAGTTATGTAGCAATCCTCCCTCCCTGATAATTGAGACAAACTTTCCTTCTTTATAGCACTGACGAGTAAATAAAGCTAATTACGTGCTTCACTTAGTTATATCCATGGATTGTTCTTTGGTGGCAGGAAGTCAATGTATTCTGGATGTTCTCATAGGGAACTCAAGTGTTTTGGCAGTTGCCTGAGAGACTTGTCTGGGAAGTGAACACCTATGAGATCAGCATTGGTGATATCACAGTTTTATTTAGGAAACAATGCATATTGCTTACTCATCTTCTTGAATTGTTATTTTAATATTTTGATTTTCACCTTCCCCCAAGTACATACTTTCAACTTGATCTATTTGAGATGAGCTCATTTCATGGCTGTTTGAGTTACTAGCTTAGGTCATTGCTTTTTACCTTGCACATTTATCTTGGATAATTTCATTGAGTTTAATGAGAGCATTCTAAGTGAAGAACGATTGCTTTGTCTGATAAATGTAATCTTTGTAATGGATATTTCTTTTTGAGACTAGTAAAGAACAAATGCCCAGAATGCCTAACTGCTTCCTTAGGGTTTTGTCTCTCTAGGTTAAAATAACAAGCTGTTCATGAGAAAAAAATAGGCAACATCTGAACATCTGTTTTGTGTTCAAATTTGCCTTTATAGTTTTGTCAGTTGTTCTGGGGACAGAACATTGTAAAGACTTATGAATCAATTGATCATATACAAGAAAAATGCTAATTGAAATGATCCCTCCCAACTCTGCACTAATATTGGAACAAAATGCAAGAAAGCAAAAGAACTCTCAGTTCTTGTGGAGAGGAGCTTTGTCATCTTACACGTTTCCAAAATGCTTAGTGTGTCACAGCACATATTCACAGTTTCATGTTCAGGAAATGCCTGCTTAAAGGGTAGTAAAGACAGGCTCAGTTGACCATTGTTAGAGGGAGGCTGCTGGAAGCCAGACCAACTATAAAACTGCACATTGTGTACACTTTGCCTCCCTTGCATCTGGTGTTGCTTAGTTTGGAAACTGGAAATGTTTGAGACAATTGAAATGACATTATTGTTATTTGTATGGCTGTAGTGCCATGTGTAAGTCAGCCTTCATGTAACATAAAGTCCTGGCTTGTTCTAAAATTTTGTTCACATTCTAGAATGTGCTACTTTCAATAAAAATATTTTTTTCCCCTAAATGTACTATAAAACTGTCTATGTCTTCTGCTTTACAGATGTGCAAAAAATGGGTATACATCTAGATGGTATCATCTGTCCTGTGGGGAACACTTCTGCAACGAATGTTTTGACCACTATTACCGAAGGTAGATTTACCAATTAAGATTGTGTCCTTTCAGAGCTTAATAAAGTTTGGCAGCTGTTACAGCTGTTGAAACATCATGTACATGAACATAATACCAAGATTGGTCCTCTGTGCTTGCTTTGGTCAGAGTGAGGCTTAAACATTGATGATAAAACTGCAGGTATTGTATAGACTAATCAACTTAAACAGGGCAGTGTGAACAAAACTGGTTAGTTTAGGCAGGCTGGTTTGTGTGCACAATTATTGTGAAGCTTTTGTCTTTTAACAACAATGTCAGAGAATTTTAAATTATGAGAACAATTATGAGTAAATTGTTTTCCGTTATAAGATCACTTTGCACTGTACATTTGGGAGACCTTGCCTCTTTAAAGCAGTACAATAAAAAGCATTAGAAATCAGTTTAACTCTTGTGGTTCAGTGACCATGAAGACTCTTGTCAGGCTGACAGAATGCTTTCAGCTCTAAGCTTCTTCCCATTTGAGTGGGCGTTACATCTACCTCTACCAGACTTTTGTGTACTTATGTGCTCAGCAGTATCCATCATTCAGTCCAGGCCTCAGATACCAGGAATTGTGCTCATAAGCAAATGGACATAATGGTCAGGATGCAATTTATTGTTGTCGTAAGAACCATGATTCTTTCCTTTTAACAGCAGAAATACGGTGCTCTCTACAGACTTATTTCTCTGTCCTTATATAAAATGTTTAATTTTAGATTAACTGCTATTGCTTGAAGTGAACTAGGCATTCCATTTTCTGAATGCTTGCTGTTTTCTCTTTCTTCTTAGCCATAAAGACGGTTATGAGAAATACACTGCCTGGAAAAGGATTTGGACAAGCAATGGTAAAAGTGAGCCCAGTCCAAAAGCCTTTATGGCTGATCAACAGCTTCCTTACTGGGTAAGGTGAAAGGTGATTTAGTTAATAGGAATGTGATGTTCTGATGTGTTTCGAATATTCTGCTGTTCAAACAGCAGGTCAGCTGCTTGTGGGGTTCTTTTCCTAGTATTAAGAGGATTGTGGAAAAGCTCAAGATAAAAATTGTGATCAGCTCCTCCACTGTTGGAGACTTTCTCTACACCCCACAAAGACCAATCTTCTGTTACTTTTCAGTGCAGCAGCAGGTGTGATTTTCACGCAGAAGATGATTTGGGAGGGAAAGTATGAGTGTGAAAAACTTTGCAATCAGATTTTGTATTTCTCTGGTAAAGAGAGCAGAAGAAATATGGGAATGGAAGGAAGTTTGGTGGTAATGAGGTTTTTTGTCTTTTCTTTAAGTGATGAAGAATACATTTTTGAAGTAATGCTTGCAAAGTCCACCAAAGACCATAGTAATGGGGAATTGAATTAATTTTGGCATTAGGTTCTGTGCAGAAATTCAGTTTTGCAGGATATGGGTATAAGATTTCTGTAGATAAAACACTACTTATGATCTGATGATTGCACAAGAACATATATAATAATTATATTTTACAACTTTCTCACGTCTGGCTGTTTTCTAATTGGTTATTTAAGTTTCATTAATCTTATCTGTAATCGCAAGCACAAGTAAAAACATGTTTGTTTTCTGACTTGTAGGTGCAGTGCACAAAGCCAGAATGTGGTAAATGGCGTCAGCTGACAAAGGAAATCCAGCTGACACCACAAATAGCAAAAACCTACAGATGTGGTATGAAACTGAACAATTCCACCAAGGTACCATACAACAGTTTTGCTCATCTTGAAACTTACCAGTTTTCTTGTTTCTTGTTTCTTTTTGTTTTGTTTCTTGTTTGCAGAAATTAAATTCTCTTGCTTGCTGCTTGGTGTCTCTAATGTCAAAATGATAGTTTGATGGCATGGTGAGCTGCACAGTGACAGGCCTACTTGCTGCTTGGACTTTTCGTTTTCTGGCAGGAAATGTCAAGAAAGAAGTATCTGAAATAGCTTTGTCTGCCCAGTCAGTTGTAAAATCCTTCAGCTAGGGTATTATTATTAGCATGTACAAAACAGACATACACCAAAATGCTCATTTCAGTTTTGTTTGGTCTTTCTTCATAATTGAGGAAAGCATCTGAAAAGCTCAGTGAGCTTTTCCTAATTGCTATCAAGTCTGTCATGGAGCTTTACATAAAAAGTTTCAGCTTTAGCATGAAGATAACTCCTGAAATTTGAAACAGTCCTTAAATTGCCATAGAATCTGTATGGCACTTTCAGCGTGAAAATAGTGACCATATGAAAACCTGAAGGGTCAGCATTTAATTTTGAAAATCTTTGATAAAGATACTCTTAAAGTAAATAAGAAATTCTTTTATAGTCTAGACTAGAAGAGTTGCTCTGGAAAATGGGGATATTTCCAGATTTTTTCTATAAAATTCAGTATTATTTTCCTGAATTTGCTTGTTCAGTGTTCCACCCCATTTTATGGAAGAGAACGTATATTTTAATGTCTGATCAGTAGAAACTAACTTAACAAATGAGAAACATTTTTTAGAGTGCTTTTGCTTTATGGTGTGTTGTGGTTTTAACCTACACATTTCTCTACTTTGCTTTTTAACAATCATATCTACTCCAGAAGGCTAACACTAAGCACTTTTTTTTTTAATTTAGAGAATTATGCCGTATATTATTTTGTTTTATGCTTAATTTTTTCCATACAGCTTAAGAATAGCTCTCATACCATTCACTTTTCTTTCAGACTGAGGGCTCAGACCAGTGTTCCATGCCTGAGGACTTGGTGAGTAGTGGCTGTTCCTCCTCATTTCTCCTAGAATATGAAAGCAATCTTAAAGCATGGGACATTTATTTCCTTTTTTATTTTGGTCCTTTGGCCAATTATGTCAGTATTTATGCATTTTGCTCAGGAAACTGGCAGACACTATTTGCAACAGAGCCTAGAGACTTTTATTTTCTCATCTTTTTCCTCTTTTCTCTTACTGTACTAAGTAGCTTTCAAGTGGTTTGTGGTGTCCCTCAGTCCTGGCCTGTGGCTCAAAGTTTACTCTTAATTCTCATTTTTGATCAGGAAAAATAGTATTCAGTTGCCAGCTTTCAAGTAAAATTCCCCATCCTAAAATTTCCTTCTCTTTCAGGTGGTTTCTATGTTTAGTCAAGCTAGTCTCATTTTTTTGAAGACTGCAAGAGAACACGTTTTCTCTCTCCTTTGTAATACAAAATGTACATACAAGATGTATGTTGGTATTTCATGGGGTTTGTGATTCTGTCACCCTGCATTTCTGATTTCATATAAACTTCTGTTCAATAAGCCATGTTCACAAGTGTACCTGAGGTACTTCTATCACAGGGAACACATTCAAGCTTATTGTTGACTCTTGTAGAAGCTTTGTGGCTTTATTTCCCTAATGTACGTCTGACTTGTAAATGAAGGGTGATTCATTAGCACTTCTTAGGGTTCTAGAAGGTCTTTGATGGGGATAGCAGAAACTAAATTAAATTGATCAGTTAGTGTGGACTTAGAACTAAGTTCAGATTTCTGGATGCATAAGTGACTGTAAATATTTTCTAAAGGGCCTGATAAGGTATGGACATGTTGTTATGGCATGTCTCATTTGTTTGCTTTCCATGTGGTGTGGAGTTTGTAAAGTTTCAACTCTGTGTCTGAGAAGAGATGCATACCACAGGTTTTCTGTGTCAGGCTGAGGAAGGGGAAAGAGGGAGAGAAAATGTCTTCATGACTTGCAATTCTGAGATTGGTACTTCTAGTTCTTTTTGGTCTCAGTTTTGGAGGGAGGGGGGAAATTGGTTCATTTTCCAACATTTTTAAAGTACTGACGTGTTCTCTTCTCCCCTCTTTCCTTCACTTCTCCGCTTGGCCAGAGAGTGGCTGAAGTTTCAGACCATTGGTGGTACTCCATGCTCATACTCCCTCCTTTGCTGAAAGACAGTGTGGCAGCTCCCTTTCTAGCTGCATATTATCCAGACTGCGTGGGCATGAGTCCATCCTGTACCAGCACTAATCGGTTACCTGGTGAATCCAACCTTGTGAAGTTAGAGCACTTAAAGAGCGTGCCTAATGTGACTGGTAAGGGCCATCTGCTGGGCTCTGTTGCTTAAATAGGTGTGATAAATTTTGTCTTATAACTGAGTTTATAAGGCACATTAATTCCTCTGATTCAGAACACTGGTTCTGTTCTCAGCACTAACACATAGTCTCTGTGTGACTGCCTCTGTCATTTGATGCCATTCACTTGTTTGTGAGATAAAGGTAATACATTTCTTACGGCTTTTCTTTAGGGAGTAAGCACAGACTGCAGAGGCTTTCTGTGTTCCACTGTCATTTGTATATACAAACAGGAAACTGCCATATGGGTACTTAAATACTGTTTGCATTCTTAAGGAAATGAAGATTTATCAAAAAAACCCCAGGATTCTGCTAGTTTTGATATTGTGGATCTTTGAGGCTTTGAAGAAAATCATTTGATTTCTTAAGACACTCAGATTCTGTTCAGGTTATTTTGGTTTTTTTCTGTTTGGTTTTTTTTGTGTTTTTTTTTTGTTTTTTCTAGGGAGAGTCTAGGAGTGCAGATCAGCAGAATAGGTCAGATATAGAGAAAGGTAATTCAGAATTGTCATACTCATCTCAGAGAGAGTGCTTTGAGGAAATTTCAGCTTCTGTGTTGTCTTAGTAGCTTTATTCTGCTTAGGTGCTGAAATCTGTTCATATGTTCAACAGATGTTATATCTGCTTAACACAAAACTTCATGACATAGACCTACCAATACTGAATGTGGAAGATGATTAATTATTAGCCCCTCTGGGCAGTACTGGGAGTTGAAGAAAAAAGGAGTTCAGAGTACTGCCTGAGTCTGTACGGTGATGCTAGTCCTCAGACTTGGATTTACATCCTAATCCTTGTTGGATTCCTCATGGCATTGGAGTGCCATGAAACATTACTGTTTCTTTGACAAAGCTTCAGCTTCGATAGGTCCAAGGTGTACCTGTGAGGCAGCAGGACAGAGGGCAGGAGAAAGGAGAGCCATGCAAACGAAATCTTTCTGGAGAGGCTGGAAAGCTTCCTTACTTGTTATCTGTGTGAGGCCAGTGGGTTGTTTTAGAGGGAGAAGGACATGATGAAGATATGATGGAGTATGATAATTCCTGGTATGTCTTCATTCAGTTGCAGGCATGAACAAGTATTTCCAGCCTTTTTACCAGCCCAATGAATGTGGGAAAGCACTTTGTGTGAGGCCAGATGTCATGGAACTGGATGAGCTCTATGAGTTCCCAGAATATTCACGAGATCCTACCATGTACCTGGCATTGAGAAACTTGATTTTGGCTTTGTGGTACACAAATTGCAAGGTAAGAGGTGCTGATAGTTCATTTGTTTGTTTAAAAATAATAGCAACTTTTCTGGGATGGAGACTCACTTCTTGGATGTCTCCTTATGCAACAGAAAAATTCCTGCCATGGTTTTAAAAATCCATTCTAAGATTGGCTGGGTTTTGGGGGCTTGTTGGGGTTGAGAGTTTTTTGGGGGGTTTTTTTATTTTCTTTTATTTTTTTTAAAGAATTAATGCATAGGAGCTTCTTCTGCAGTAAAAATCAAAAATTTTTGAATTGTTAAAACTCTACAGCGCCTGCCCAGCTATTAACTTTATAAAGGGATGGTTGAACATGTCTAAACAGTGTTTTATGGTGCTTTAAGATTTTTTTAAAATCTGTTTGTTGGACGGGGAAGTGACTGTCTTTTTATCTAGGCTAAGCCTAGGGCACTGCTTTCGATCGAATTGCTGAAGTTTCACATACCAAAGCTTTCTGATATGGATGTCTGAATTTGTGTGAAAAGGTTTTGGATATTAATCTCATATTTCCTCAGAATGCCATTTTGGAATGGATTTTACTGGAATGCCATTGTGAACATTGCCACCATGTAGATTCATTTTGTAAACAGGAATCCATTTCAATACCATTCCTGTACTAATGGAACACACCATGGAATTATCAAAAGTCTCTTGTAGACTCATTTGGTTTTATTTCTAATCTTGCTTAATGAATTCTTACCTTACTGTGTAAAACTCGCTAACAAGAAATTTCCACAAAAATTCTTTTAAAATGCTCTCAGAAGCCTGAGTCATGATTTTTTTTACCATTTGGTTTACAATTTAAATATGATGTAAACATATGAATAAATGGAATTTCAGAAAATCACTGATTTCTGTTTTTCCTTTCTCCTTTGCAGGAGGCTCTCACCCCTCAAAAATGTATCCACCATATAATGGTGCGGGGGCTTGTGCGGATCCGCTGTGTCCAGGAAATGGAAAGGATCCTGTATTTTATGACAAGGAAAGGGCTCATTAATACAGGGATTTTATCAGTTAGTTCTGACCAGTACCTTCTTCCTAAGGAATACCACAATGTAAGTTGCTGTAATAATCCCTATGTTATTAGTGCTATAAAACTACATGGTGCATGCAACAGCTTCTTTGGTTCTGGATTTTTGGCTCATTTACATAAATTGATGTAATGATAGGTAAAGTTGTATCTAAAACCTAATATGTGGAAAGTTTCTAACATTGTTCTCTTATGCCTTCAATGGGCATGGAAACTACATAAATTATACTCCTTCTAAAAAAGACTTTTTTCCCACTAAAATCTATGGAATTCATTCTCATGGATTTGTGCTTCCTATGTGTTGTTCAAATGGATGGGAACTGTGCAAAAAAATATACAGGTTCTGTGGCTCCTATAATACACCTCTGCTTCCATAAGTGAGGAAACTGCTATTCCATATTGGCTTGCAAGAACTAATATTAAAAGGGAACACGTTTATGACTAGCAGGTTGTTAGATAGCACCCAAAACTTATTAAATTAATGTATTCTGTAACAGAATATCTGCTAGAAATTGTGAGTCATGTTCGAAAAGTGTATTTTTAGATGTTTTTCATTTATAATATAGCTTTTGCTGGTCAACCCAATCTATAATTGAAATCTTTACAAGGTAAGTATGTTTCTTGTCTGATAAATTCAATTAGATTCTTACTTTTGTTACTGATAACTTCAGCTCTTTCTGTTAAAAGAAATGGAGGCATCTTCTTCTGAAGTCCTTAAAAACATTAACTATTTTCAAAGCTACCACTGATCTTTTTTTTTAAATAAATGCACTGCCATCTTTAAAAGTTATCGCAGATTACTTTAGATGACAAGAGAGCCTAGATTTCTAAAACCTATAAACATTTTTACCTTTAGCAAACAAGAGTGCAATTATAATTTCTATTTTATTTCTAACTATTTTTATTTAAATACTTTAATATTTTTCAGAAATCTGTCATTATTGTTGGGGCTGGTGCAGCAGGATTAGCAGCAGCCCGACAATTGCACAACTTTGGAATTAAGGTAAGAAGCTTTAGAGTATATTACATAAAAAAAATCAGACTTCCTCTGCTTTGAAAAGCATTGTTCATCGAAAAGAAAAACTCTACATTCTGTTACTTAAATGTACAGGGCATTCTAATTAATTTGTGAAATCTGAGTAAACCTGCTGTTTAAAACCAGCATTTATTTGTATCTAAAATCAAACAATATGCAGCATATATTTTGTATAGACACTGCACCCAGATCATTGTGTTTAATAGCCCGTAGTATGCCTTAAATTCCATTTTTTGAGATTTTCTGAATAAATCTTCAGCTTTTTTTAATAATAAGGATTATTTTTGTTAGGGTTGTTGCTAAATAACCGTTATATTTTTATATGTATATCCCGAAGTGTAACATTCCTAAGATGATTTAAATGCATAAATTAACTACAAATAATCCAGAAATGGAAAAAAAAAAGTGTTAAGATTGCTAACAGTGCTGTTTTGCTCAGGGTGTTGTGTTTTGTTTTCTCCTTTGCTCTGGAGTTGAACAGATATGTTTAATAGAATTAAATCTTGCAATTTACTAAGCTACATTTTGCCACAGGTGATTGTCTTGGAAGCTAAAGACAGAATTGGTGGCCGAGTGTGGGACGATAAGACGTTCACAGGGGTCACTGTTGGAAGAGGTGCACAAATCGTCAATGGATGTGTCAACAACCCAATGGCACTAATGTGTGAGCAAGTGGGTTCCTGCAGTGGTCGTGATTATCACTAGGGAAAAACTTGTTAAAGTCAGGCTCGGATGGCTGGGTAAGGGTGGGGGTCCTTTTCTTGTGACATGATTAAAATCCTGTTCTGCATTGTAAGTAAACTCCATGTTGCTAATATATCTTTGATAACAGTTGGGAACAGAGAAGGGTTGTAGAATGGTTTCAGGCACATTATGTAAAGAAAAACAAGGTAGCTCCAGCTTCAGAACCAGAAGAAACCGCTTTTTTCCTCTTTTCTAGAGATAGTAACATAGAAGGTCCCTAGCAGCCTTCCTTAGGGCTGAGAAAGGCTTTACTGTGGGAGGCTACCGCTTCTGGATGGATTTGCCTTTGCTGCCTCTCGATACTTCTAGTTAAATTCTGCACAAAATTAATGTGTCTAACAACTAAATCGCTAGTGATGCAAACATGCTGCCATTCAATTTCTTTAAAAATTCTTATTACTTGCTGGTTTGGTTTAGGTTCTTTGGAGGTGGGAATCTAAATTTCTCCATGTGGAACCTGAGTATGGGTTTTGCTCAGAGACGCATGGAAATCCAGCCCATACCATTTTAATAATTTAGTGACGTATAGTGCCATGAAGAAATTCTAGGTTTTTTTTAAGAAATCATATTTTATTTATGAAATGGGGGACAATGACTTCTGGATACACTTCAGATATTCATCCTTTTGTGGTCATTTAATGTAATTTTTCTTTGAAAATGGAGCTGTATCTTAAGATCCGCAGTAGTGACCAACAGCCTAGAGAGATGTGAGGATATGTGAAAAACACTGCAGCATGCCCTAAGTTACAAGGCCCTAGGAAGAAATTAGCACTATATTTGTGCTATTTTTTTTCTGGATTGACTCTGTAGAACACAAAACCATCTTTATTTGAATTTAGCTCTGTTGTGTTTTTGATGCAGGTTGGACAAGCAAAGCAATGTTTAATTCCAAATAATTTCTTTCTTTGCTTGGTTAATAACATTGGTGGTAACGGCCAAGAATATCCTGTCAATTCCTGAATTCAGGAAACTGTTTTGGCCTCAGACACCAGAAATGTGTAGAAAGTAACTGATTTTAATGGTGACTTAGAAAATAAATTGAGGTAGAAATAAGAGACTGGTTCATCATGTTTGATTATCAGACTCTAAATTTCTGTACTCGTCCTTGCCTGACGGGAAAGTTGCAGAGGAGGTTTCTCTGAATCCCCAATGAAGGAAAGGATGGAAAAGTGGGAAAAAACAATTTGTGGACAATTAACAGATAGAAGGATTGTTAGTATTCCACTTTGGAGAGAGCAAGAATTACTCTGAAGTTGTTAATGTTTTCAAAATGGTATCACTTAAATGTGAGGCACTCACCTTAGATTAAGTAACTTTGTGCAGGCTGGTGCTGTAGTTTTTCCATACTTAAAAAAGCAATAAAATGTCTTTTTCTTAAGCTTGGCATTAAAATGCACAAACTTGGGGAGAAATGTGACTTGATCCAGGAAGGTGGAAGGATAACAGATCCCACTATTGATAAACGTATGGACTTTCATTTCAATGCCATCCTAGATGTCGTCTCTGAGTGGAGAAAAGATAAAACCCAACATCAAGATATTCCTCTTGGTGGTAAGTGAAACCTGTATTGCAAAGTGAAGATGTTGGCCGTGTTCATAAAGTTTCTATATTAAATTGGCTCTTACATCAGAGATTTTTAGAAGTGTATGGCTATCCATCTGACCATAAATCCAATAGATATTTCTGATATTGTATCTTGTTTTCATCAAGTAACTTTTTCCATACAACTGGTATCACTAGCAATTCAAAAGACTTGCTTCTGGCTGAAGCAGGCCATAGCTAGACTTAGCTCTTATACTTTTTGACTAATCTGCCTGAAAAAAGAGACTGATCAAAGTCTTCTGCTGGCAAGAACAGTCCCATCTCCAATGGTAATGCCTCCCACCACACTTATAGCTTGTAAACTCAACAGCAAAAAAAAAAAATTTGCTCAGAAATGTCTGCCTCCCAAATCTCTTCAGCATGGATTCTGTAAGACAGAATTAATAACTCCTATGGTGAGCCCTAGATCAAATTTCTCAGTTCTTTGATTTTGTAAAAATTCATCAGGATTTATTTGCAAGGATACTCCATTATCTTAAAGTCTATTTTACCTGAAATCTTCAACTGCATATTGATGATAGCTAAACAATTAATTTCTCTTCTGTCTCACTCAGAAACCTATGAGTAAACAACAAAGTTGTACTCTATCACTGGAAAGATCTTGCGGTTTTGGTTTGTTTTTTTTCCTTTTCTATGAGAAGAAAAACATCTTGGTACAAATTAGCAATAAGCATGAAAGTCTTGTGATCCAGGGAACAGCATGTTGAAATGCACTTCTGACAAATTGTCATATATTTTTATTGTAAATGTCTTCTTTCACAGAAAAAATACAAGAGATCTATAAAGCCTTTATTCAGGAGTCTGGTATCCAGTTCAGTGAGCTGGAAGAAAAAGTACTACAGTTCCATCTCAGTAATTTGGAATACGCCTGTGGCAGCAATCTCTCTCAGGTGAGTTTTGACAGCTGTGTTCTGAAGTGGCTGAGCTTCACAGAAGACAGTTGGAAGTAACATTGAGAAA
This sequence comes from Bombycilla garrulus, assembly GCA_013400315.1. Taxonomy (NCBI): domain Eukaryota; kingdom Metazoa; phylum Chordata; class Aves; order Passeriformes; family Bombycillidae; genus Bombycilla; species Bombycilla garrulus. The sequence continues at coordinate 203,415 of VXBU01032193.1, read as the reverse complement.
TCACCTGATTCATTCTATGGCCCTAGAGGAAGAATCAGCTGTCCCAACTATTCCTACACCCATAACCTGTTTGAAAGTACTGAGACACTGACTCCAACACTGTTTTATTTAATCTGATGGAAGAGTTCCCAATGTGCTTCCAGTGAGATGCTCTTTAGAAGTTGAGAATAGATGGTTAGAAGGGAGCTGGGCTTTTTGCTCTGCCTCTCAGTTCTGAGCTATTTCTCTACCCTTCTACTTATTTTGAGAATAAATGCATTTGACTCCAGAAGTGTTCCAACCCCCTGGTGGTGAACCCCAGTTCACCAGTCCTCGGTACTCTCTTAGCTATGTGGCACTTGGCTGGCCTCCTCACTTCACTTTTAACCCAGCAGTGCCAGGAAATACAAAAGTATCATATTCTTGGCAGCACATTGTTTACTCAGTCCTGTTGCTACATTTAAAGACATTCAATATCAATTGTACTACAGCAGTGGGACGGCTGACTGATATGTGCAGATGCACAAATCTGAACTGAGAAGTGCACAAGAACATAACAAAAACCTGCAAGACAATGCTATACCAGAGCAGTCACTGGAAAATATTTTGATAGGTCACATTTTCATATTCCGTGAGAGCCCAGGGGAATTAAGAAAGATGCAAAAATCTACCTTACCTTCAATTTTAAAATCAAAATGTGATTGATTTTATGCATCTGCAGTGATAGGAATTGGCATCTGAATATTAGTTTGAGAACTGTTTCAGATTTTTCATTGCTAAGTGGCAATTGCTAAGTGCAAATACCACTGTTATATTAACTATAACGTTGCAGGGCTGCGGTATAAGGTCAATGAAAGGTATCATGGAACAACCTCCTAAGTGACAGAAAAATTCTTTCGTGTTGGGGTTTTGTTTGTGTCTTATTTTCCCCTTTATGTTGGGAAATAAGGTCCTTCCATTTTTATATGAAGTCCTAAGGCTGTAAAATCTGATTATTTTGCTAGATAGACAACTGAAATAAATACACTGCAATTCACCAGGATTTCTGTACTATTTTCCTTGTTTTCTCTACTAAGCAGAACCATAAATTCCCTGCTAGTGACCAACCCATGTTATGACTTTTCTTAATCCAGCAATTCATATGTTATGTACTAGCATTAGGTAAATAAGCATTTTGATTTGTCAGCATTGCCGTAAATTCCAGTGATACACTAGTTTTTTCCAGTTGTAAAGGGGCTAGGGAGGCTTCTTCTAAACTGTGGAACTTTCCATAGTACCCATGTCCCCTCACCAGTAGAAACAGCCAGTTATGTTCTGTCCACAGGTATCTGCACGCTCATGGGACCACAATGAATTTTTTGCCCAGTTTGCTGGAGATCACACTCTTCTAACTGTGGGATATTCAACTGTGATTGATAAGCTGGCAGAAGGGCTGGACATCCGGCTGAATTTCCCAGTGAGTCTGGAAAACGTTGATGCAGTGCCTGTCTTGGATTGATTTTAAACACACAGTCATATATTTGTATTCTTTGGGACCAGGAGAATCTGTGTCTGTGTGACAGTTTCAATTTGTCTTTAAAAAAAACCAAGAGAACAATTTCAGCATTTCTGAAATTCTCCCTCAGGACTATGAGTACTTAAGTATTATGATACGATGATCTTACATGTTAGAATCCCAATGATTTTTCTTTTTCAGCTTCATGGAGGCTATTCTTTGTCTTTCAGGATTTCTCTAGATATTTGTGTTAATCACTTTCTAGATTGCTGACCAGTGCTATTTTAGCTATTCTAGCTGGGATGTACATTGCACATGCATATTTTGTAGTACAGTCTGTCAATGTGTCTTTCAATAGGTTCAGAGTATTGACTATTCTGGTGAAGAAGTGCAGGTCACTACTGCAGATGGAACAGTGTGGACAACACAAAAGGTACCAAGTATGCTTCAGGACTAAGAATTTTAGAGAACACACAGTACATGTCCTTTTCTTCTTTTCCTTCTCTCAGAAGACTATTTAGTCCATTTTCTCCCCACTGAAAGATGTGGTCTTTATTATTATTATTATTAGCCTTTATTTGGGTGTCCTAGAGCATAATTTTCGGTGAGCATGCTTGAGATTTGTATGAATTGATTTGAAAAACTAAGGACTATAAAGGTAAAAATGTGAAGCAAATAGATTTTTATGTGGTCTTTGAAGTGACACATTATCTAATTCCATTCCCTACTCAGCTTTACCCCATTTAGCATGTGTATCCTGTTAAAATTTCCAGGATTTGACAACCTCTATTTCTCAGTCTCTCCTATTCCCTGTATTCCTACCTCCTTCATGCTGAGTAATTTAGCTTTCAGTAATTTTTAAAGTTATGTATAAACTTGATAAAGACTGGACTGACAACAGTGTTACTGAGTGTATTTTAAAGAGAAAGAATCTCTGAAGGATTTCAAATCAAACCACTGACTATCTACCTCTCATTTCAAACAGACACTTTTGTTAATCTCAGAGCCATTGACTATCATTTACTGAAATATTGGTAGCATGGTTAGCCACGGTGATATAAGCAGTTCAACAGACTGTGACTTCAGATCCCACAGTTCACTGAGTTTTTCTCACCTGAATTTAAGGCATGTGTTTCCTATTTATGGGAACTAAAACCAGACAATAATCTAGACATGTCTGGTGTGTTATTATGCTGCATCCTACTAGCATAATCCAAGATATTTAGGATAGTGCTGTGAGGCTTGTGCTGTATTCAGCCCTTGGTACTGTTGTGATTGTAGCTATTTCTTTCAGGTTTTAGTGACTGTACCACTAGCCCTTCTTCAGAAAAATGCCATTCAGTTTAATCCTCCACTGTCAGAAAGAAAAATTAAAGCCATTAATAGTTTGGGAGCAGGAGTCATTGAGAAAGTAAGTGAGTTCATATTATCTTTAATTTTCTTTTCATAGAAACATTGGCTGTTTTGTCCCTGTTTGTTTTGCAGTGTATTTATCAGGGTTTATGATGCATAAACATACATTTATATTTTACTTGTATACAGTAGCCAAGGAGAGCAAAATGTTATCAGGGATCATATGTATTTCTGTTTCTTAGATTTCACAACTTAATTGCATTTTTAAATAAACTGCTCGCAGAAGAATTTTGTGGCTTAAGCATTTTGTGCCTAATTTTGATTCATTATGGTCTTGCATCTTTCAGAGTTCCAATAGTGTGTTTATTTCAGGTTATTTTAACCTAATAAATTAATAAAGTATTTGCAAAGGATACTGAAGGTGTGTTTGACCAGTGTAAAATCTCCTACCCTTTCCCAATACAAAAACACAGCCTCTCCTGAAAAGTTCCCCAGTGAGACGTGTGCTCACAACAAAACAGTAACAAAGTAATGCCAGAAACAGGATAACAATGTTGAAATTCGAAGACAAGATGAAAAGACTCCAAATACAGGATGCCACTTATTTAAGTTTTACATTAGGTTTTCAAAAACATCTGCTGAATTTCTTCAGCATTTTTTACAATTAATTCCATTATGGATTTGATATTCTGTGCATTTGCAATATATGACATCAGCATTTTTTTTTCTTTGTCAGTCCCCCTTGGAGGACAAGTTCATATATTCTCTGTTAAGACCCACTCATAGGAAGAGTTGTGTCTAAATGAGTAGAAACAGGAAAATGTATTAGAAGAACATATACCGTATCCTGTTATGAGTTCTGTAGTATGAAATGCTTAAATTCCGATTTTCTACATCTTTCTAGATTGCCTTGCAATTTCCATATAGATTTTGGGACAGCAAAATTCAAGGAGCTGACTTTTTTGGTCATGTTCCACCCAATTCCAGCCAACGTGGGCTCTTTAGTGTCTTCTATGACATGGATCCAGAGGTATGATAAATGCCAACTCTATTTTCTCTTGGCCCTTCTTAAATTCAGTTTGAAATCTAGATGCAGTAATTAATGAATGACAAAATTCCCCCCCCCCACATCTACATCTATTAAAAGGAGTAGAAGCAGTGTTATTTATCAAGTCAAAGCCCATCAATATTTTGTTGTAATAAATGGGAATGATTTCCATTGTTTGGATACAGACTAATGCACAAGCAAGTACATTCTTGATCTCTACTGAAGACAAGGCTGTAATACCTTACTATAAACTTACTAATGTGGAAAAAAGGCTACTAGTCACTTCCAGTTTAGGATTTCTGTTCCCTTATTAAATCCAGTTTAAAAGTTCATGCTGACTTACTAATGCTTACTGGCTTGCAGTAGTCTGAATAACTATTTGGAATAGCAGAAAAGAGACAAACACCAAGTTCTGCATGAAACAGATCTGTAGGATCAGTCTTACGCTCATTAATTTCAAAGAAAATTCAAACCAGTGGATTGACATAATTTCTCTTCCCTGCCAGTTCCAAGCAGACACATTACACTTTTATATTATACCTCTTCACACTTTTACAATAATTTCTGCTTATTACTTGACTGCAATTAAAAGGCCATTTTGTAACCTGATGTCTTAATCCAAAAGGAAATCATTGTGTGATGTTTGTGTTCTGTTACTGCCTGATTTGTGCTTGTATACAACTTTGCTTAAATGAGTTCTCTCCAGTACTCTTAAGCTCATGCTACAAGAGGTTCAGGGTGCTGGTGCTGTCCAGAGGCCCCACATATAATGCTTAATTTGCTTGGTAGCTATTCTCTACTAGTTATCCAAGTTAGTGACAGAAGAATTATTGCCTTACATAAACAAGAGAGGCAGAGTTCTTTGAAGGAACTGAGAACCTGTGTGCTCCTCGCTACGTACCACCTCACTGCTGAAACTTCTGCATGGCAGCAGATGTCATGAAGTGGAAGGAAATACTAGTAGATGTTACCTTTCATTTCCTGGTCCAACATCTGCTGGTAAGAACCTAGTATTGGTCTAATAAAAAACATATCTAACTAATATTTATTTAAATAGACTCACTCTGTCAACACATTTTGAAAATGGAGCACAGCTGAGGTGAAAGTTTGGCACAAAACTGAAGGTTAAGAGGGTGCACAAAGAATAACACTATCAGTGAAATTTTTTGGGTACAGCCTTTCAGTGAGTTCAGCAAGTTGTAAAAGGGACTGACTGTAACAGATCTGTGAACAGGACATCAGAAGATGTAGTAATTTGAGCATAAATACTGCTAGAATATGCACCCTTTATTCCACGGAATCAAACTGACTTCTCTCTTGAACAACAGTTGCTTTGCAGCTAAAAATATCTTTGCAATACCAATTAAAAGAGATTGTTCATAAATACTGAATAAGGTCTTGTTTTTAGGGCAAAGAAAGCATTTTAATGTCAGTGGTCACTGGAGATGCTGTGACAACCATTAAGAATTTAGATGATCAACAAGTACTGCAACAGTGTATGACTGTACTTCGAGAGCTGTTTAAAGAGCAGGTAAGAGAAGCCTCTTTTATTAAGAGATTAATTAACTTGTCATGAGAATAAAGCTTTCAAATGTAGTACCTCATGATGTAAAGGCAGACCTTTGTAATTTAAAACTATTTTTCTTTCCTTGTCAGTTTCAGGGAATAGATTTTCTTTGAGACATACTAAAAATAACAATTTTTGGTTTCTTGTGTGAAAAATGTGTATTAAACTATCTTAGATCTCTCTGAAGGACAGTAGTATATAACTGAAAAATATAAATAAACTGTCATCTTTTAAAATGCTTTTAAAAAGCAAAATTAATTAGAAGCAGTACTTTATGCAGGTAACACAAAACCTACTTCTTACTTAGTTGTCACTTTTTTTCTGGTCATCACCACTTCTAATATGTGATAAGATCTTTAAGCAAGATGAATTTGATTGATTTCTGCCTTCCCCCATGCCAAAGCAGCTGAAATTACAACACCCTCAAACCAATCCAATCCATTTATCTTCTACTAACAACTGTTTCTCAGCTGTCTTGGGATGGAGGTATGGGCAAAATGATCTAGCAAGGGCCCTACATCCTGAATGTAAAAAAAAAATTAGATAAAATTTTCTACCTTTTTTCCTTCCTCCAGACTCATCATTAGGATAAAAACTATAGGGAAATCTGGGGCAAACAAAACACTATCACTTAGCAATGTTATTTGTATTCCACTCTAGAGACAATAACGCCTCAATTATTTTACTTAGAGCAGTTAGATCCCCAGGAATGATTGTGTTCAGTGGTGATCTCTCAAGTTTTACTGAAGGTTCAAATGTTAGGATAAATGATCTTGGAAGAACTTCAGTATCTGAAAACTCAACTACTTCTAGAAACATAGGTTTGGTAATAGCTTTATTGTTACTAGAACCACATGCATTGGAAGTTCACATACCTGTATCTTGATGTCATGAAAATGTAGCAAATGGATCTTTGGTTTCAGTGCCACTCTGGTCCAGAAGAGTGATCTTGATGGCTGTCTCCTTGGTTTACAGCAGTTGTGAATTTCAGTCACCTGGGGACGATGCAGTGGGATTTTCAAAGAAGATAGCTTCAGGGGTGTACCAGAGCTATTTCTGGGACATCCATACAGCTTGTCATATTTGGCTGCTCCTTGTCTTGATCGCTTGAGCTTGAGTTTCTCATGTGCTGCCTGAATGGAATTTATTTGTCGATAACAGACGTTGTGCAAGAGGCAACCAGAGCTGCTTCTGTTTACTTGTCATGAGCTCCTCGGGGACAAGACACAGCTGCAGTTGACTAAGCCTTCATACAAGTGTTACTCAAGCTCTTTTTGGTAGAAAACTGTGAAATTTGCATGCTGCAATGTGACAAAGAATACACAGTATTACTTGTTGTGGCTCAGCCAGACCCTGACTTCCTGGGTTTTGTTTTCTTCCTAAACCTAGTTTTCCAGATCGATTGTTTTCTGATCTTAGATAAGTAATCTTATTTATCCATTGGAATAAAATTAACTCCAAAATGAAAATTGAATTTTGATATTTAACAAGCTAGATGTAACAAATATTATGCCTAACCAAGACAAAAATTGCTTACATTATACATACAAACATGTTGAACAATATCAGTATTATATTTGATTACAAGAGCATGTTTGTATGCATTTTGAGGGGAATTCTTTTTCTCGTGTACTTCTAGGTGTATTACAATATGCAGATCTGTTGCATTCAGAATAGTGCAGCTGTGGTGTTACAGGCATCAGGCAAATCAAGCAAAAAAAATTATCTTTGTAGTTAGTAGTGTAATAATAAAAAAAATAGGAATTTAATTCTGGAATGTGATCTAATATGTATCTTAATAATACTAAATGCTCTAAAGATTGCCAGAAACTGTTTGAGGAAAAGCTGTGCAATTCTGAACTTCTCTTTGCAGTGTTTAACTTCTGTTTTGGTTATGCAGGAGGTTCCTGACCCAGTAAAGTTTTTTGTTACTCGATGGAGCAATGACCCTTGGCTGCAGATGGCATACAGTTTTGTGAAAACAGGGGGCAGCGGAGAAGCTTACGACATGATAGCTGAAGACATACAAGGAAAAGTTTTTTTTGCTGGTGAGGTAAGGATTTTTGTTACCATTGATTAAGGTTACTGGGAGCAGTTTCTTGTGGAAGATCATCTCTTGCTACCCAACACCATTAATGTAGAATTAGTATATAAATATTCTGTTATATAAATATGCTAATGATTCTTGACACAGAACCCTCTCTATTCATATTATTACTGGGCATGGGAAGTCTGCCAAATATTTCAGGTCAGGACTAAAATGCATTTTCAATTGTCTTTCTGTTGCTCCACTTGTGGGTAGCATAACAAGTGCACCATGACAGTATAGGTGCATTCTGTACTGGGGTAGAACTTAACCTGCCCCACTGAAGTGCAGGTAACAGAACAGAATGCTGCTTTTGTAGCTGACTTGCTTGCAAATTTTGAAGTTGCCAAAAATTTTGAGTGTTTCCATTAATATTCTTCTAAGGAGTTTTCCTTGGCTGTTAAAAATGTAGGTATATGCTTAAGGAAAACAAAACTGATCTTATAAACTAAAATGCTGTATTATCAGTTTTAGAAACAATTGACTTTTTTTTTATTTTTTTAATACAGGCCACAAATAGGCACTTTCCTCAGACTGTTACAGGAGCTTACTTGAGTGGCGTTCGAGAAGCCAGCAAAATAGCAGCATTTTAAGTACCGCAATTTTGTGTTTATAGATATATATTTTGATTTCTGTGGGTAAAACTATCTTCAAGTTTCCTATTGCTGCCTTTTTCCTATGTGGTACTTGAATAGTCTATGGTACCAGAAGATAAAATCTTCATCTTCCTTTTCCTCTTTCTCCCCCATCCCATTTTTAAGCCCTGATGACACATTGTTGGGGGCTTTTGTCCAGCTAAGGTATTACTAGCAGGAGTGACATTGGAATCACTGGCCACAGCTTAACTAAGAGAACTTTTGTCAAGAGTCCTCTTCTGTATGGCTCAAGTCACACTATTGTGAACCTTCATTTCAGAAGGTCAGATTAAAACAAGACTAAGTTAACATACAGCATTAAAAATGCTGACAGTTAGTAATGATATGGGAATTTTCCACTAACTGTTCTTCTCAGGTTGATTATGCTCATAGGAGTTCAAACTGGCTTCCAAGAGCCTGAATACCCTAGAAAAATTCTAGGATTAATGTAGGAAGGAACTCAACTATCACTTTTCTCTCTTGCAATCAATAACCTTTTCTATATTTTTTCATATTCTTAGCATCCACTAAATGGACTTTGGGATATTAAGTTTGTTCCTTTAAATAAGAGAGCTGGAACAGTTTACAGTGCAATCATAGAAAGGTTATTGTAGCTAATCAAAACTTGAAAAAATAACTTCAACATTACTTTAAAGATTTTTGAAATATCTCTGCTACTTATTCAGAGAAATTCTTGTTACAATAATAGGCTAAGAGTTTAGATTGCTCATTGCTTCTGTAGAAATAGGACAGCTTAAAAATACCATATTGCTATGATTATTTTGAAAACAAACTTCCAGATTCATTTGGGCTGAACAGAGGAAGTATCTGCTGATATGACTGTACAGTGTGGGGGGGGATGCAGGACTGTAAGTTCCTAATAGCTCATTCAACTTTTATATTAAAAAAAATGAAGATGAATGAGAAAAAATGTTAACTCTTATGAAGGGCTGAAACAAGGTGGCTTGCACTTTGACTTGAAGTTTATTTTTCTTTTATTATTAAAGTATTATTAAAAACAACTTGAGAGAGTAATTCAGTAAGGGCTAGACATCTACCTAGTAGCTTTTTCATGGGACAAGAAGGAAAATATTTTTCAACAGAAATAAGGGAGACCTAACTGGGATACCAATTGTAATACGGTTCCACTATATTGGTATTAACTAAAAAAAGTTAAAATCCACTTTTAGATCTCTCCCCTCACACCTTCTCTGTAACTTGGCTGCATAGATGTCATGCTTTCTGAAATGAACATAAGTACTTACTCTATACTGCCCCATTCTCATGCATAGGCGTTTCTCTTTTATTAATCCTTTCATTTAAGAATGACACAGCAAACATTTTTGACTTACAGTTCTTATTTCCTTAAAGCTGCATCCTTGGACATAAACAACAGGCAACCTTAAGAAGAATCATAGGATGTTAAGGGGGTGGAATGGACCTTAAACAATTGTCTAGTCCCCATGCCCCCTGCCACAGGCAGGGACACCTCACACTAGACGAGGTTGCCCCAAGGCCTTACCCGACCTGGCTTTGAACACCAGCAGGGTCCTACTGAATAAATGCAATTCTTCTTTTCAGATATGAAATATTTTTGTTTTAGAGTAGGTATGATATTGTTAAAAACCCTTTATTTAATCTCTGGTTTACAAGGTGAAGATGTTTATATAACTAGATGTTTTTCAGGTATATATTCTGTTCTGCTTCTTAAAGCTGAGTTTTATGGACTAATAGGAAGAGTGTAACTGTTCATAATTTTCCTCCACATAAATGCTGGTATGTACAGTTTTAAAGTATTTCCAACTATTACATTGCAATTTGAAGGCTGCAAGAAGCAAGACAAAGCCTTCTGATGATAAAAAAAAATAATTAGGACATCAAATTTTGCTTTTGGCGGTCATTTGCACTTTGTAATTTCATATACATCCTAACTTATGGCATGACTAGCAAACATTGAGAGTGATGTATGTTTGAATTCCAAGTTTCTTTCCCATGTTATCATGCATGAGAAATAATTAGGAGAGGAGATTCTAGTGGTGGGAAAAAATGCTTATTACTATAAGCCCAAAGCCTTGTATTCAATGGCTGCTTCAGCTAACATTTCTTAAAAGCTTGTCAGCTTAGTAATGGATACAGACATGTCACATTTCAGGTAGGGATGGTCTGGAAAGTTTAGCTCAGCATTCACTTCTCCAGACCAAAGTCTGTATGAACATGCTTGATGTCATTCTGTTAATTTGTACTTGGGGTTTTCAATTTACCTACAATGTTGCAGCTAGACAAACCCTGTATTCTAGAGAAGAAAGACTGACAGGAGGAAATATCACATTTGGCTTTAGATGATGCATGCTCACAGCATTAGAAAAACTGATAATAAATGATAAATTTGCCAATGGCCTAGTCTACTAATTATTTGTATAATGTTTTGGTGCCAGGGCACTTAAACTGTGTTGTGCTGCACTGAAGTTTGAGGAGTAAGTGAAATTAATATGTTCCATTTTAATTTACATTCATATGAAATATGTAAGAACATCAGGCTGGTTCTGAGACTTCATTCTTTAATATTGCCCAAAAAAATTTTAATATCTATGTTAAAATTTATTTCAAGCATGTATGTATTTTTTCTTTTGTGTTTTATTTATTCCCTTATATAAAAGAACTGGGGAATGTTTTCTTTGAGTAGGTTTTTAAAATGTTATTAAAAAGAAAGATTTGAATGCAGAGCATGATCTGTTACACTTCAGTTCTTCTGTGTGACTATGTTATGGCAGCAGAATAAAACTGGAAAGTATCCACGGGATGCCCCTGTTGTGGTTGGTTGTTTTTTTTCTTTAAATTTAACTAGTGGCTAAGTCTACTTTTTATTACATTTTATATTAAGATTTCATTTTGGTATATTCTTACAGCTAGACACTTCCTCAGAAGTGCTGCTTGATAGCCTTCTCTGAGTCATAACTGTGCTGTGCTTTGGCCAACACAGTAGTCACTGTCTTTTGCCTCCAAGTTTTACAAAGCAACTCAGAAGCTTGTGTTATTTTCCTTAGGCCAGAGGAAATTTAAGCTAGTAATAATTGTTGAGAAGCATGGCCCATAATAATCAAATATTACCAAATAACCATTTAATGCCTTTCATGTAGTACGTATAGAGTGAATATTTTGTAGGATTGTGTTCTGAAAGGTTCCTACTAGCACAGACCACTCTAAGCATGTGCAAGCCTGGAAATATACTCAAAATGTTTAAAATATGAACTATGACAAATTCTAGTAATGCTTACCTACACTGTTCTTTGTGAAAGGGACATTAGGTGTTCATTTAGTCGAAGTCTGACTGCAGCTGCCATAAGAGAAAAACACTCTTACTGCTTTGAAAGTTCATTTCATCCACATGTAAGTCTGAACCACTGAAAGCACTACTGGTGGCATGAGTGACTGCCCTCCCTTAACCCTGTCATACTTGGTGAGCAGTTCAAAGTTTGTATCCTGAAGATTGGTTTTGTTCTCCAAATGCCAACTCATTACACCTGATACTGCTTTGGAAAAATTATAGCTTCATTCTAAGAAAACCAAGCTTTAAAATAGAAATGAAATAGTGCTTTTTAACATAATGTACAAATCAGCAGATTACATCATACTTCCCATAAAAATTACAATCCTTCAAAAAAACAGAGTACTTTTTTTCCTTTTGGCCCAGTTGTCTAAAACTTAGATCAGAACTAAGTTAGATAGTGCAGTCCAGTGAATGAGGTCAGGTGAAAAGGCAGGGCACGTTACATCACACTGCCATCCTCTTACACCCAGAAACTCTGGAGATCATGTGGTCCCAAAGCTGCTGCTTGGAACAGGGCCAACATGGAGCTGATTACTTGGGATGCCGCCAGGCTGATGTCCAAATATCTCCACCACTGAGGATTCCACTGCTCCTCCAGGCCCCATTTCTGTGACCACCCACAAGGCAAACTTTCTGCCCCTAACAAAAAACTGCAGTTTCTCTGGTGGCAGCTTGTGCCTGTGGCCTGCCATCCTCTCACTGTGCACCTGCAAGCAGAGCCTGGCCCTGCCTTCCCCAAACTCTCCCATTTGGGAGGTGCAGGCTGCAGGATGATCCCCTTTCCTCGCTCCCTTCGCAGGCTGAACGGGCCCAGCTCTCTGGGCCTTCCGTCCTCCCCGCTGTGCTCCAGCCCCCTCCCACTCTTGGTGCCCCTCCCTGGTGTCCATGCCTGCCTGGCCCCAGCGAGCCCAGAGCTGGCCACTGCTGCAAGGCCAGCTCCCAGGGACTGAACATGGGGGCCAGTCAGTGCCCTGAGCCGCTGGCCCCACACTTGCTGTGAGAGCCCTGAGTGCTGCCAGTGTTCATTATCAGGAATGCCCACTGCTGACTGGCCTCCAGGAGCTGTCTGCAAGAACCATGTGCCCCTGCCCAGGCCCTTTCTGGCAAACGTGCTTGGGAACTCACCACTGTCCCCACCCTCACTGTTCAGTGGAGATACTCTGTCCCAGAAGCAGGATGCTGCTTCTGCTTTTGCTAACCTGTATGAGATTCCTGTCAGCCCGTTTCTTCTGTAAGTCAAGAATAAACCTTTAAAACTGTGATTTCCAGCATCTGGCTTCAATAAATACTTCTAAATTCAAAGGTAGGAGAAACATTTCTTTGCAGAAGGAAAACAACACGCTTGTCAGCATTCATGCTATTTCTTGTCTCAGCAACTGGAATATTGATTTTACTAAATTTCTTACTGCAAGTTTTCTGTGACTGGCCCTTTTAAATCCCAAGGTTTAATTCTAGCAAGCCTTCCCTTAGGAGGGTCGTCACAAGGAGGGGGACAAAAGGACGCTCAAAACTTTCTGCTGAACTCTGTTTAATCCAAGTTCATTCCTAGGCAGAGCGTGAGGGAAGGGAAGGGACCAGTTTGCTCACCCAACAGCAGAAAGAAGAGAGAGCAAGCCACAAGTCCCAGGAGTTTTTACCCCCCCAGGGAGCAGGGGGACACTGGGAAGAGACCACTGGCCAATGGGACAGAGGGGAGAAACTACATTCCAGGGGTAGGGGGGGAACAGGACCCACCACCACAGGTAGTGTGGGGAGAGAATACAGCTACTTAGTGCAACCATTATATAAATTCAGTGCAACCAAAGAACCCAGTGTAAACATCAAGTATAGTTCACCACAACAGTTTTCAGAGAGTATTCTGGTATCTTAGGATGTTTCCACTCTCATTCCTAAATAACAACCACCAGAAGTAATTTCAGGAATGTTTTCATCTAGTCTAGTTGAAGCTACTATATTATGGTCATGGGCCACCCTCTCTCTGAAACAGAAAAGCTAATAATAAACTTTACTAGACTCACTATGCTAACAGTCAGGGGTTTCATTTGTCCAGATTAAGTACTGGTCTCCAAAAGGGTTATTTTCAAGCACAGCTTAGCAGTGGCCAATATAAACTCAGACAATTCTTAGATCTTGCTTTTTCATGTGCCTTGTAACAGGATAACACAGAAAGACCACAGATCCTATAAAGAGCCTGCTCAGGTCCAAGAAGGGTGTTAGTCTAGAGTTTCTGGAAAGTAAGTGGGATAGAATCTACAGCTGTGTCTTTGTAATTTCATCTTAGTTGGACGTGCCTGACCACTATACCATGGGTTGCAACTCTAAATGCACGTTACCTCTTTTCATCCCAAATTGCTGATCTCCTTCTCACCTAGCCCTCTCCCTCTTCCTTCTCCTACAGGCCCCATACACTGTTGCCACAAGTGCTCCTAAGAACAGCTGTTTATACCTGCAAATCATTCAGATTAACTTGTGGTTTTGCAAGTCACCAATCAAAGTACTGAAATACCAAAAACCAAATGAATACTGAATACAAAAACCCTAACTAAAGAGGAACCAGTACGCTGGATTGTAAGAATTATGCTGGAAGCAACCAAATCAAGATGTTAGGACTATTTTTCCCTAGAATACAATCATCAGGACATTATCGGGACATTAAACAACTGGAAGGTACATGCCTGAACAATTTATTCAGTTATCTTTTATCCAGTTAACCCATTTCTATTTTTATGAGAGTCTGTGAACAATATTTAGATCCTTGATCAGATGTGCTTCTAATCCAATAGCATCAGGATAAGCAGGACATTTTTTTAACCTTTTAGTACTGTCTTGCAGCCTTTCTCCCAGTTGCAGAAAGAACTGGAATCCTGCATCAGCTGCAGCCAGACTGGTATGGATTAGCAAGAAAATATGCATTTCTTCTTTGCTGAGGACTAACACTGAGTTGTTAAAGAGATTTAAACAAAGCATTTGAAGGATGTCAAGTTCATTTCCATTCCATCTGTGCAATTTCAAAGTGGCAACTAATGCACACATACAATAAATAGCAGTATGCTATCTTCTTCCAAAATTTCAATAGAATTTAAACTATTAAAAAAATGTTTATACTTTGGAGGTGTGAATCACTTCCTGTCCCATATAATTAAAACTGGCTAGTATATTTACATAAAAATCAAAAGGCAGTTCAAGTACTTGTAAAACATCAAAACTTGATACAAGTAACTTTCTGCTCTTAAGACTGACTTGGAAATTTTGATGTTTTTAATTGTAAATTAGAAAGTGTTCTTTCTGCTAAGACAGTTCAGAGACAATAATTCGCAAAGAAACAAGACAAAACACAAATTAACCTCACAACAATAGCGTCTTCTACAGTAGAGAAGCCAATATTTTCTAGCAGATGAGATAAAGACAAACAACCTTGTTCCCGTATAGGTTTTTTTTACTATACATGTTAGATTAAAACTGATTTACATTTTTGTGAAAGACATTTATTGAATACAAAAAGTCCCATTACATTCAGCCTTATTATAAATGATTACACGCAAAGAAATTCGAAAGTGTGTGTAATATCAACAGTCTAACTGGCTGAACATTTTCAGAATTTAGATAATTTATGAACCCTTACTTCTCAACTGTACAATAATAAAATTCAAAAAAATACACTTTGTCTTTCCAGCAATACTAGTCAGAGGGATTCTGTGCTCACGGTGTAAATGGCAGCCCACACTTCGGCAGCTCTTAGTTTCAGGATTTTAAGTGGAGGACTTCTCATATTAGAAACAAGGTGTATGGAGAAGAGAAAACCTAAACAAACATTTATTCTCTCTGATCCTAAAAGCTGCCAGCCACAGTTAACACTGAAGGCTTACAAGTACCATTGTCCCTGCTGAGGCAATGAAGCTCAGGTTCAGAAAAGCCTTCCCACAAGAAGAGAGGTTAAACACATGTTCACATCAGTGCTGCCCAAATAGGAAGCCCTACTGTGGCTTTCCAAAGCTATCAAGCCTTGAGCTGTACATCTTGGATACCCACTTCTGACGTGCTAGGCCACCAGGTCAATACACCAACCTAAGACATATTTTGCAAAGTGAACTTTAGAAATTTTCCTATTGCCTTGTGAAGGATTTTATTTACTACATCCAAGACATTGAAACAATGTCTGTAGTTTTTGTATGAAGTTAAACTACAGGTATAAACCTACAGTTTAATTTCTGTACAAGGTAAGATGAGACAAACATAATGAAATCTCAACTCATTTTCATGAAACTTCTGCACACCACTTGTTCTCACTGCTGAACACTGACATTTCATGTCATAAATTCAAATATACCAAGATTAAAAAACTGATTTGCACAAAAGAAATTTGAAGTAACTTTATATACACAACAAAAAGCCTTTTAAAAGTACAAAAATAACATCTATATGCCAGTTAGTTACCATGCTGTGATAGTTCTTTCAGTGCCTACACATGCAAGACTGTAAATTCAGAATAATTCTGTATCTGTAGAATGTATCAGAATATAAAAGAGACTAATATGTGACTAACTCTTCTTATTTTCAGAATTAATATGTACTCAAAATATCTTTGTAATCAATACTGCAATATTCCAGTCTCTGCATGTATATGTGTAAATAAGCAGCTTTCATCTTAGTTGATTTTGAAATCTCCTGTACGCTGGTAATCCACGCTATAAAGCTACAATGGCTTTAATGAATCTAGTTATACAACGCAATTCCAAATGTACAAAACTATAAAAAGGAACATTTATTGCCATGCATGAAACTTAGGTATGTTCAACTAAAAATTGCATCAGATGCAGTTCTGTTAAAAACAAAACAAACAAAAACACAAAACCAAAACAAAACAAAAAAACCACACAAAGCAATTTACATTAACACTCTTAACATTCGATCAGCAGAATTAGCTCTGACTAAATACCACAAGAGTAAGACACATTCCTTTTGCTGGTGCCTATCAAATCTTCAAATCCATGGAAACATAAACCCAGGAATCTTCATTTCCCACAGTCAAATCAGATCATGAAATCAACTGAAAAGAGAAGTGTATTAGTTTTCTCCCTTTTCTCAATCCAATCACACATAACCTTCCCCTTTCGTATCAAATTATCATGAAAACACACTCTCCTTTTGCTATCACAAAAAGCCCAAAAACATCCCTAGAGCAGACAAATTTCTCTCTTGTGCCTTTGCTGATAGTGGCACAAGACATAGACACAGCAATTCTAGATAGCCATGTATCAACACCTCTGAGTGAAGACACAAGAAAATTAACTAAGTGAACCTCACTTCGACAGTTCCAATTTTAGTTTCAGATCAAGCAAAAGTGATGAAACCTCTTTTTTTTCTTTTTTCCCAAATTACAAACCTAAGATTGGACAATAAACCCTGTGTCCTAGGTACAGTAGATAAGGCCTGATCTTCAGCACAGCAAACTCAAAGGCAGCACCATCATAACTGTACTACGAGGAGCCCATAAAGAAAAGCTATCAATCTTTATTCCCTTTTGCCTTAGCTGATAGGTCTGCAGAGCTTGTACAACCTCACATGTTGTTATCTATGAATGTATGTGGCCAGTGCCTGAATCAGAGTGCATAATGCAGCCAAGACTGTAATTTAAAGCAAATTCATTGCCTTCAGAGTACAAGTCATTAAAAACTACAATGTTAATTCTAGTGATGCTTACCAAAGAAATGCATAAGAGAAGTAGTGGCAGGCTAAGAAAAGAATGTGAACCAATTTTTTTTTAAAAAAGAGGGACGCACAAGGGAAAAAAATCCCTGAAAAAACATCAGAGGTTTAGGTTTAGGCAAGCTCTAAACTTTCATTATACAAGAACCTATTAAAACTGGTGTAAGAGGATGCCATGCCACGCTGAAGAAAAAAAAAAAAAAAAAAACACCCCAACCCAGAATATTTACTAAATGATAAAATCTTTACCTCTTTGACTGTTTTTTTAATGAAGTCTTTTCTGTCAGATAAATCATAACTAGGATATTTTTCATACACCTAAAAAAAAAGTAAAAACAAAACCACAAAGCAAACCTCAAATTATTCTCATTCAATGAACTGTATGAATAGAAGAAGCTTAAATGAAATTAGGGCAAAAACTGATGTTTGTATTTCTAGTACTATAATTGCCAAAATACCCTCTGTTAATTAGGGAAAGACACTATTCTCCTGTCCTTATTTTGACCACATAAATATTTAAATGCATGTACTCTTATGTTTGGTCACTGACTAAACTGGTACTATAATTTTGCACATCAACAAACTGAAATGCCTAGCTTGCCACGTCACACAAGTAAGAATTTTCTAGTTTGTGTTTTAAACACTCTCTTAAGTAGTCAGCCAGCCTTGCATTAGTGTAGGAAGCTAAACAATTCATGAAAAATAGATAAGCCTTGGTATTTAATAATAAGTAAAACTGTGATCCTTTCAAGAAACTAACAGAAGAGTCACCATGTTTGAGTGCTATCGTACAACTACTCTTTGGTTAACATGGTGGGAGAGGACCAAATAAACAAAAAACAGATGCCAACACTGACAGCCAATTCAAACTATTTCATTTCAGCACACCAGACTTCAGACTTCCAGAATGATTATAAATATGAAAAGAAGTTACACACAGTTTTGTCATAACTTCTGGTTTAGTTTTCTCAAGACAACTTCTTGAAATTACCAGGAAATCCAAACATATGAGTTAACCAGAAAATAACAAGGTAGCTGTATTTTTTGTGTTTTGGCTTCTTTTCCCTTTCTTTCCATTTTCTGGCCACTTGGTTCCCACCTCTTTTGACAATTAATGGATTTCTTGCTGAATTGAGTCAACTCACTAACTCAGCTGAGAACTATTCTGATAGATGCTGATAGGCAACAGCTGAATGGGCTTATAAAGAGAACATATGAAGGGTGACTGTGCAAGGTGAGCAGCAGAAACATAGAAAGCACAGGACTCAGCCCTCCCCTATGGCCAGCAACAAAGCTGCTGCACTGTCTAAACATGTCAGATATTTTCACTGTCACACATGCCATTTGGTTTGGAAGTAATACTACTTCCCAGGTAGCTAATTTTAATATTTCCCTTTCAACGCTGATATCAGTGTTGCATATCAAAAGATTAAGCTCTTATTGTTATAGCTATTAGCCAGTAAACAAACCAACACAAAACTATTTAGTTTCTGAACACCAGGCAGAGTATAAGCCTCCATTTCTGAAATTATGACAAAGGTCAGTTCACAAACAATCCACTACCTATAAAGACATTGCAAAATGGTATTTACTTACCTCCTTGCAGATTTGTTTCATTGTAACCTCCTCCAAGTTTGCATTGGCCAATAAATTCTTGACAGTTTCCTTCAATTCTTCATCTGTGGGTGGTTTCTTCAGTTTTTTAATTAAAGGTTCATCATCTGAACTATCCTCAGACTCGCTTTCTAAATATGAAGAACAAATTGGATTGTAACAGGTTTTCAGTTTGTCTGGTTTCTTCCTTAAAAACAGAAGCCATTAGAATTTTCTACAAACATCCAATCCAGACGTTTTCCTTTAAAATAGCCATCTTGCTAGGCCATCCATTTAAAAGCAAAGCTAATGCTATCAGTAATATATTTATTTATGAATTTGTGTAATTATTGATGAACCATCAGTTTACAAATCAACTCTAAAAAGTACTGGACTGATTTAATCTATCAAACTAATGAAAAAGACTTATTACAACAATTCTAATTCGGGTATTATCGGCAATTATTTCATTTAAAAAGGAGTTTGTGTTGCTTTTTTTCCCATAGCAGTACCATACACAAGGATCTGGTAATTTTACAAACTTACTGTCAGAAACACCATGTGAATAAATACGGAGAACTTTGTAAATGAAGTTAAATGAAGGAGCACAGGACACTCCTACAATCTTTTCCAACAGAAAAGGAATTAGACTGAATGACTCCAACATGCACTCAGTTTCTCTGCTGCCAACAAGACAAAATTCAGAGCAGATGCCAAACAAACTAGAGAATGACCTTACAGAATGACCCACTTAACATTCTGATTTTTGTACTGCAAACATAAACTGGAAACAGAAATGCAGGAGGAGTAAATAAGAAATTACAAACATATTATGTAGCTTCCAGGAAAAATACATATATAACACTTGCATATATATATATATGCTGATGACAAAATGAGGTGTACACACAACACAGCCATATTTAGAAGTCAAACTGAAAATACACTGAGTTCAGCACAGGCCAGTTACTCTGCTGAGAAACAGGGTTATGAAGGAAATTTAGCCTAATTCTATGCCTAAGAATTTACCTGCACCTTTTTGCAAAGGCACTGACAAGAATGGTAACTGATCTGATCCGATGCTTGTGCTGTAGCACATGTATTGCCAGCGCCAGCATTAAACAGAGTACTTTTGCAAAATGGACATACACAGCATTAGTAACTCAGACTACAATTGTGACAGACTTGGCTGCTATCGCAGAGTGCCAGAGAATTTAGGGTGGGAAAGGACTCCGGAGATCATGTGGTCCCAAAGCTGCTGCTTGGAACAGGGCCAACATGGAGCTGATTACTTGGGATGCCGCCAGGCTGATGTCCAAATATCTCCACCACTGAGGATTCCACTGCTCCTCCAGGCCCCATTTCTGTGACCACCCACAAGGCAAACTTTCTGCCCCTAACAAAAAACTGCAGTTTCTCTGGTGGCAGCTTGTGCCTGTGGCCTGCCATCCTCTCACTGTGCACCTGCAAGCAGAGCCTGGCCCTGCCTTCCCCAAACTCTCCCATTTGGGAGGTGCAGGCTGCAGGATGATCCCCTTTCCTCGCTCCCTTCGCAGGCTGAACGGGCCCAGCTCTCTGGGCCTTCCGTCCTCCCCGCTGTGCTCCAGCCCCCTCCCACTCTTGGTGCCCCTCCCTGGTGTCCATGCCTGCCTGGCCCCAGCGAGCCCAGAGCTGGCCACTGCTGCAAGGCCAGCTCCCAGGGACTGAACATGGGGGCCAGTCAGTGCCCTGAGCCGCTGGCCCCACACTTGCTGTGAGAGCCCTGAGTGCTGCCAGTGTTCGTTATCAGGAATGCCCACTGCTGACTGGCCTCCAGGAGCTGTCTGCAAGAACCATGTGCCCCTGTGCCCAGGCCCTTTTTGGCAAACGTGCTTGGGAACTCACCACTGTCCCCACCCTCACTACTGCAATCTACAGAGCTATTAAGAAACTCAGTGTCTGTATACCCTTCATCCACATCATGAGATATGATAAAGCCAACTGCCAAAGAATGCATGGAGAAACCAGATCTGTGTTAACAAAAAACCCATATCAAGCTACTGAACCAAAGACACACATGGGATACACACCACTGGATCAATTACAAGATTTGCATAAAACCACTATAGAGGCCCAAATAGAACTTTCCCAACGTTCTTCCAGCAAAATGGAGAACTTGGCTGATGCTTTCCGTTTATATGCAAAAAAAAAAAACAAACTGTACAAGTGCACACAGCAGGAAATACATGAAATATAACCAAACCAATAGCTTTTTTTATTAAATACTGTTACATGGAAAGAAACATTAATTAGCAGACCAACAATTTACCATTTTCTTTCACAATATGGTGCAAAAGCTTGCTTTCTAAGAAGCACACCAGTTAAGCTACAAGGCAAAGATGAGAGACTTAAAGCATGTACCTTTCCTAGAACTGTTCTGGTTTTTCTTAGTAGTGCTGCTGTCTGCCTTCTTGACATTTGCACTCTTCACAGCTTTCTTGGTTTTAGAAGTCACCTTTTTAGATTTTTCTCTTTTAGATGCTTTTCTAGGGGGCTACAAAAAGAAGAAAAAAAAAGAAAATTAAAGTAATGTGTATTACTTGAACAATCCATACCTCTTTTCCATAAAGGAAAATTTTTCATTCTGAGGACAATTTACTGCAGCCACTCCATGCCTAAGTTTCCAACAGAGCTCATGCAGCAAAACAGGTACACTGCCTACATGCTTATCCTTCTACCAGTAGTTTATCAAAAGCTGTCAGAAACCTAACTCTTTTAAAAAATGCTGCAAACTTAAAGCTGTACAAACAGGCATTTTCCATTTCACCAGGTCCCATTTTCAAATTGACAAACCAGTGCTTTTGTAATAATGATGCTTTTATTCCATACACCTAAACTTCAGTTTCTGAAGACTTCAGTCCACTCAGCCATTGCAGACATATTTAACTCCTACCTTCTGAAAGAAGGCAAAGATGACCCACTTAGATCAATGGAGTTTCCTGCTACACCTTTTTGTTTGTCTGAAGGGCTTTAGAATTTATTTTTTTAAAATAATTGTATTCTTGGAAAAAAAAAACTCCTGCCTCTGAAACAGATATTCTTTTCCTCACAGTAGAAACCCCGTTTTCATGAAGAAATTTACACATATGTCAACTTTTAGTATCTCAGCCCTCTTTCAATTTGCCATTTAAAAGGAAAGAAAAAGGCACAGTAAGAATTAAGTTTGTTGCATGGAGGCATAAGAATTTCCTTGAACCATCTTTTTACAATTAACCAAACAACTATTAAAATGACCCCACCAAACAAACAGTTAAGTTACATTAACTGCCTTTCAACAAAAGATTGCTACTATTTTCTTTAGCTCAGGCTACTAACCTAACAGCCTGCCACACTTCCACTTCAACAGACAGAATGTAACCCAAGCAAACACTGGCTTTATATTACAGCCAAAGGTTCCATAGCTTCCATAAAGAACTTTCTTGGACACCAGCAGTTTGACTAACTGCACTTTGTTGTAGAGGTCTGAAAAAGTGCAATGGTTTCAAATCAAAGGAGGGTTGCTTTAGAGGAGAAATAAGAAAGACTTCCTTTTACAATGAGGGTGGTGAAATACTGAAACAGGCTGCTCATTCCAGGCCAGGTTGAATGAGGCAAACTGATCCAATTGATATCCCTGCTCATTGCAGGAGGATTGGTATAAATGACCTTTAGAAGGCTCTTTCCAACCCAAACTATTCCATGATTTGATGCTTCTTGCCTAGTATGCAAAAACCTTTAAAGAAAACACAAAATACAATGAGATTAAGATACTTCAGAGATTGCAGGGATCCTTCTAAGGCTGTCTATTATGTTGCTTACTTTAAGACACAAAAGCTGAAGAGAGAGAATAAGATATAAAATCCAGGAGGAATATGGAAACAAGATCACAAACCAATGCAATCAGGTAGGTCAGTGACCTGAATTCAAAGTTAAGTCCCAGGTATCAAATCAAACACTGCATTATGAAAATACAATAAAGTCATCACAAGATGATATAAGAAATACAATCAATTAGATTAGCTAACCTGGCTGCCCCAAAATGACATATAGCAAATGGTTTTATAAGGTGCATACATACACCCAAGAACCAGAACTTCTGCCTTTTATCTAAATGATTCTCTAAATTCACAACACTAAGAATTTAAGAAAATCTATTATAAACTGCAGATGTGTTCCCTTTTCTTTCGGTTAAACACCACTTACTCTCCAACTCTGTTCCAAGAGCTACCAATTGCTAGCAATAACATCATGCTGAAAAAAAAACCAAAAAACCAAAACAACTCATTACCTCATCTTCACTTTCTTTTTCTTCTGAAGACTCATCCTTTTCCTTTTTTTCATCTTCTTCACTACTGGATTCATCTGACAAGATCTCTGGGTACTTGGTGCGTTTTGCTTTTCTTGTTGTTCCAGAGCTAGTGCGCTCTTTTTTGCCACCTTTGCTTTGTGGTTTTTTGGACTTTGGCAGTGGCTGAGAGACAAGAGATGTGTGTAATCCAAGTAGAAATATAAAACTGATTTTTAAAAAGATAAATTCTTTCAAATGACGTAAGAATATTAAAAAATATAGAGGTGTCTTAACCCAGGACTATTCTATGTACACTTAAGTCGTAATATTTTGCAGTAAGCAAATATTCACTATGGAGACAGAGCTGAGTGAATTTAAATTTTAGCTTAAGCTAAATGCATCCCTTCCCTAAGCAAACAAATCTTCGAAGATTAGAAGTTAGAGAACGGAAGCAAGAAAAGTTATTTCTACATTGTTCTTTTACCTACCAATCCATAAAACAAGCCTTTTCCTTTGGTAACAAGTCATCTGACAACTCAGAAGACTTCAAGGTAAGAATTTTGTCATGTCTTATGTAAACCTGCATTTTGCTCTAACTCAGTACCTGTGCCCCTAAAGCAGCATGCCAACCCCTCAGTCACATCACCTCCCAGTGTGTGCTGGCAATAGATTTAATTTCCTGATCAACAGTGCAACTATTTTAGTATTACTTTAGATTAAAAACTGAAACTCCAAGAAGATTAACAACAGAGTTTAGTAGTCTTGGCAGTGGCACTCTGAATCTAGCACACTGGCTAAATCCAAGTTTTTGTACCCTGCAACAAATTCCATTTGGTGATGTCTGAATGTGGTAACATACATTTGCCAAATACAGCAAACATAGGTAGTATCTGACATTTGATTTTCTCCTCCTCCTCCACAGAGGCTAATTGCTACTTGGGAAATGGATATCCTAATTAGCTCCATGTGTTGAACTCACACTTCTGTGCACTAACAGTGTGTAATGGGTACATCCACATGTAAACAGAATTTCTATTTAAGTCCTCAACCCATTAAGGATGCCTGCAGTAGAAGTACTCTCTTTCTAGACATCATTCCTACTTCAGTAAGTTAGAACAGTGATTTATTATCACTGGAAACAAGCAAACAATAAACAATAGAGAACAGATGTATTTTCCATCAGAACAGAGGTATAAAAGCAAACATAAAACCTGCATCTCACCTTGCCCGAAGACTTTGGATGCATTAGGAAGTTTAATATTCTGGTTACAAGCTCACTATTAACTCCTGATCTTTCCAAGTCAAGAACTTCACAGATACTTTTCAACATTGCATTTCTAAATCTGTAAGGAAGGGAAAGGAAAGGAAAAAAACCAACAAAACAAAACAAAACAAAAAAAAAAAAAAAAAAAAAAAAAAAAAAAAAAAAGGAAAAAAGATATTTAGTACTACATCCTAACAGTCAACATCTGACTGCTAGAAGCTGCTGCCTGGTTTGTGTCTGCCACCTGACAATATACATACACAGTCAACTACATTTCAGTCTTATCTATGGTTAAGCAGAGAATCATCACTATATTACATAAAGCAAAATAAAACAGAATTCCTAAACCTGTATGTCTGTATAATAGGACATCTAAAAAAATTAAGGAATCATAGTAAGGAAAGTATTACACTCTTTATGATCTACAGCCTGAATAGTAAGGATCTGCAAAACACATGTTGACTTTTGCTCATCTTGTTCAATGCTGTTAAAATATGACATGCAAGTGTAAAATCTGGGCAGAAATCAACACAGAGGCAGAACAAATTAACAAATTGATTACCAGTTTGTGTTCCACACAGCTACGAACAGCAGCAGAAGCTACCAGAGTAAGGCAAGCACACAGGGCTCTGCACCTTCATATGCCACCCAATGCAACTGGGTTTCAGAATATTCGCTGAAGATTAAACTAACAGCTGTTTCATATGAAAAATATGAAAAAAAAAGTGCAAAATTACTTTATTTTGCAGCCTTTTTTTGATAAGGGGAATTATCCAGCTAAACCTTCGGGAAACGGTCAAAACTCCCGTCAGGAGTTAAAGAGTTTTCCTTGTAGATTCCCATGTAATTGACAAACTGTACTCCTGGAAAACTGCATATCTGAAGAAGGCTTCAGCAAACAGAGACTAAAAAACTCCCCCAGTTTTAGAACTATTGTGTAGATGTTATTAGTTCTTTTGTTTGCTGCAACTAGCTACGCAAACATGCAAGGGCATTTTAAACCCTTTCAGTCCAGCCAAAATTAAGTTGTAGCAACTTCTCTTGCTGATGGAAAGCAACTTATGGAGACACTAAAAAAGAAAAAGTTTGAGACTAGTTGCTACAGCAATTCTAGTATGTTTAATATATAATAAGCAGAAATGGCTTTGAATCTGAAGGAGGAAGGTTTTTAGGCACAGAAGGATGCAGGTTTGCACCATGAATAAAGTACAATGTGTTCCCAACACGATGCTTGCCCCGGGGAAATAACGCTTTCCTCTCACTTTGCAGAAGAATCTGCTAGTTAGTATGCAATAGTTAAAGCCAGTAACGTAGAAATTGTGAACAAAATGTTCACAATTTAACTCTTAATACACTTCAAGCTGTCTTAAGAGACCAGTGTGATTAAAATAAACTCAGAAAAAAAATTGTAGAGCTCTAGCAAACAGTCACCTAGCTTATAGTTTAAATTTAATCCCAAGTAAAATTTTGGAAGAAAAAAAAAGAAAAAATAGAGTGCATAAAATGAATCAAGCTAAGTTAAGTATCAAAAGATCATTACTTTTTTAACATTTCTTCCTTCTTTTTATATTGGTCACTTCCTTTTTCAAATGGAAACCCACTGAACTGACCCACATTCTTCTTTAAGGATGCAACCTAGAACAGAGCACACAAATTACTTTTCATTGCAAGCAGTTTAAAAGATTTGATCCAACGACAACTGTTAACATTTCATACAAGAAAAATCTGTTCTAGCATTTAGCTTTCTGTTGACAAAGCTAGACCTTTTAAGTTATAACCTACATGGATTATGCCTTTACTGACCTCATGACAGACAAACTATAACAACTAAGTTCAAGTTCTTGTAACTGTGGTACTTTTAATAACTTACTAGACAAAGTCACCTGCCATTTCAACCTCATTTAGAAAGTACTGCATGATGATTTACAGGTTTGCAAAACTACAACATGAAGCCTGTTGCACGCTTTCTATCATTTAATTTGCTACAAAATAGGAAATTTTATTTTTTAATCTATAATCTGTGAAAGTATATTTGCTTTACTAGCTATTCTGCAGTCTTACATAGGACCATGACTATATTTTTGAACCTCTTACGTAGTAGGACCAATTTTCGCATTTATGTACCAACCAACCTGCAAGATCTACCATTACACCTGATGTCTGATCTGGGTTGAACTTCCATTGCAACAGCCTTTATAATGGGAAAATTGCTCCCATCAAGATCACAAATGTATTTAAATTCTTTGTTTTCACATCA